>JAWQFY010000091.1:0-60324 GCA_037055185.1 Capillidium rhysosporum
AAATTAAATAGTTTTTAGACTTTACAAAATAATATATTACTAAAATAAATTAGAAAAAAAAATAAGCCTTTAGTATACTAATATTTCAAAATTAAATTAAAATACTAAAAATTTAACTAAAAAAATCTATAATAAGTTAATACTAAACTAATTATATTTTTTAAATATTTTTAATAAAAGCTTATATAAGTAATCTATTTATATTTAAATAAAAATTTTTAATAAAAAAATATTATTTTAGCTTAATTTTATAATATATTAAAAAATTAATAATAGTATAATATTAAGATAATAAATATTTAAACTTACTATACTAGTTAAAATATTACCATTTTAGCTTAAAATATAATATATTAAAAATCATATTCTATTAATATTACTTTTTATTATTATTATTTACTATTTAAAAGTTTAAAATTTTAATTTTTATAAATTTAAAATAAATAATAATAAATATTTAAATTATTTAATATTAAACTAAATTTTATAGTTATTAATTTTAACTTATTAGTTTTGACTTATTAATTTTAATTTATTTATTTAACTATAATTATTAAAAAAAGTATAATTTATAAATATTATTATTAAATTATTTAATAATTTAGTAGCTATAAAGATCAATTATAAAACTGTTATTATATTAACTATTAATTTTATTACTTAATATTATTTATATTTTTTAAACTTTACTATATATTATAAGTATTTTATATTTTTAAAATATTATATATTAAAAATCTAATATATATATATTTAATTTACTAATTAAATTATAAATAGTATTACAATAAAGTTAATTTAAACTTATTTTAAAAATACTTTTATTTAAGTTAAATTATTTTAATTTATAGTTATTTAAGTACTTTTAAACAATAAAGTATAAAAAAGATTTTAATATTTAATTTTTATAATATTTTATTAATATTGAAAATAATAAACTATTACCTATTTAAAAAAAACTAAAAATTATATAAAATTTATTTTTATAAATAATACCTTTAAATCTTAACAAAAAAATTTAGTTTTACTTATAATTATATGTATATTTAAATCATATTTCTATTTAATTCTAAACTTTATTTATTTAATATTTTAAATATTAAAGTATATTTTTAAAATAACTATAGTATTAATATTTTATACTATATAATCTACTATTATTATACATTTATTAAGTTTGATATTATTTTATTACTATATATATAATTACTTATAAAAAATTTTAATATACTTACTATATTAAAATATTATCTTATATACTATATAATATTTTATATTATAATTAGCTTAATAAATAGTAATTATATAATTAAGGTTTACAACCTTAATAATATAAATTACTTTGTAGTATTTAATAATAAATAAATTGTACTATCTACTTTTTTAATTTTCTATTGATTTTAAATTACTATTAATAGGTTATTTAAATATAAAACTATTACTTTACTATTTTCTTAGCACTTTATTCTACTTAAAACTGGTTTTCTTAATACTATTAGATTTTTATACTAATTTAAAAAATATAATATACTTGAATTTATCAAGATTTCAGTTTTTTAATATTATTATAGCATAATCTATTCTATAATAATTCATTTTATAATAAAATATTTGTATTTAGAGTATTATAACTATAGCATTTAATATTTTTATCAACAGTTTTTTAATAATTTTTTTATATTTAATTTTAAAATAGGTTGCTATAAATTTTTAAAATGCACTTTATTATATAGGTATTGGTTCAAGCTAGATAAAATTTTAAATTTTTTTTTAAATTAGTTCCTAAAAGATATATAAATATAAATAAATTCATATAGGTTTTATTAAAAAAATTGCTAAAGAAATTACAGCTATACATTTAATTTTAAATTTCAGTACTTATAAAATTTAATATAATCTTAACGTTTGAAATCGGTATCGTTACTATTTACTTTTAGAACGGAAAAGCCAGCTCAATGAAATAAAAAACAAGTTTTTAATTAACTTATTTAATATTTATTTCGAACTCTACTCGAAATTTTGGTCTAGCATTTGAGTTGTATTAGACTAAAAAGTACAAGTTGCTGATTATATAGTTCAAAAAAGAATACAAATAGGATACCTGAACAAAAAATATATATTAAACTGAGCATAACAATAATTAAAACTGGAAATATATATATACATGTATAAATTTTGAATTTATTATTAATATATATCTATAAGAAAAATTAAAGTATATTAAAGGATTTTTACAGAAAAAGTAAATCGGTATTAAAAGGTTATTTGAAGTTTAAGCTAGAGCATCTAACTCTGCATCGGAGATATCATCTTCACTAGGATACTCCTGATACTTGGATGGGCTATCTTTACCAGATTTGCTATCCGCTCCAGCTGGAGGAGCTGGAGCTGGAGCCGGTGCAGGCGCAGGTGCTGGTGCAGGCGCAGGCGCTGGGGCCGGTACTGGAGCTGATCCTGGAGCAGGAGCTGAACCAGGAGCAGGTGAATTTGCCGGATTAGGAGTACCGTTATTACCACCTGCACTCTTAGGACGTTTGACCTTGATTTTTACCACTTTAGTCTCCTCGGCCACTTCAGGTTCAGTTGGTTTGACGGTAGGAGTAGGAGGAGGAAGGACCTTAGGAGGTCTCTTAATCTTAATCCTAACTACGTTAGTAACTTCTTCATCTTCCACGGTAGGTTGTGGGGGTTGAACTGGTTGTGAGGGTGGTGAAGGCTTAGTTACTTGTGAAGGCGGTGTAGGTTGAGTTACTTGTGGGGGTGGTGTAGGTTTAGCTACCGATGAGGGAGGTGTAGGTTTAACTACCTTTGAAGGAGGTGGAGGTTTAACTACTTGCGAGGGTGGTGTAGGCTTAACTACTGGTGCGGGCGGTGTAGGTTTAACTACCTGCGAGGGTGGTGTAGGCTTAACTACTGGTGAAGATGTTGGAGGTTTAACGACTTGTGAGGGTGGTGGTTTAGTAATTCTGATAATGGTAGTAGAATAAATATTAACTTCTTTAGGCTCAACTATTCGTGGGCGTTGTGGTGTATTTCTGATAATAGTAGTAGTAGTAGTATTATTTACACCAGGTCGAATTACTTGGGAAGGTGGTGACGGATTATATTTGATAATAGTAGTAGTATTATTACTTTCATTAGGTGTCGTATTTTTAGGCTGAGGTTTAGTGGGAATCTTCTTAATGATAGTAGTGTTCGTTTCTTCATCCACACCGCCGTTATTACGGGGTGGTTGTTTAACTGGTGGTTGAAGTTTAGGCTTCTTGCGTATAATGGTAGTAACGTTATCCTCTTCCTCATCCTCATCTGTGTCAGTAGCAGGTGGTTGTGGTTGCGGATTAGCAGGAACTTTCTTAATAATGGTTGTAGAGTCGGTGGTATCACTATCACCATTAGGTTTACTAGGCTGTTGCGGGGGTTGGTTAATTTTAACTGTAGTAGTTGTATCAACATTAGTACCACCAGTCTTCGGCGGCGGTTGTGGTATAGCTGGTTTCTTTTTAATTATAGTAGTTACGTTATCCTCTTCCTCTTCCTCATCATCACCATCATCAATATTAGCTGGTGGTAGTTGTGGTGGTGGTATCTTCTTCCTGATGATGGTAGTAATATTTTCTTCCTCTTCTTCTTCTTCCGGCTTCTTAGGCGGTGGTCTTTTTATTATAGTTACGTTCTCTTCCTCTTCATCGTCGGGAGTAGGTGGGTTCTGCTTGGGTCGTTTCACGTAAACTATATCCTCATCATCACCTTTGGGATTATCGGGGTTATTCGGGTTATTAGGATTATTAGTATTAGTGGGGTTAATCGGTTCATTTTTAGGAGGAGATCTAGTTTCACCTTCCTTTTCTGGGTATCCTTCGTAAGGTGGTTTGGTAGTAATAGGTGGTTTCTTAGTCTTATTCCTTCCTTCACCGTCCGATCCCACTCCATCCTTGTCCGGTAAGGTTGGATCAGGTTTCTTAGCTTTATTCCTTCCTTCGCCTTCCGATCCCACTCCATCTTTGTCCGGTAAAGTTGGATCAGTCTTCCGACGTGGCCCGTTATTCCTGATATAGTCGGCAGCTGGATCACCGAATTTTCTACGTATAGCTTCGATCTCGTCCTCATTCTTTATCAATTTTACAATCCTCTCTTCGGTAACGGTGGTCTTAGTAATCTTTTTAGCTATAATCGCTGTAGCTAACACCGATATTATTATGGAATTCAACTTCATAGTGTTGTCTAGCCTTGGTTTGAACTAGTTTAAGAATACGTCTCCCGAATCTGCTATTGTATTAACCCTAAATCTTCTAGTTCAACTAGTTGTAAATTTTTAAAAGCAGTTGTAAACTTGAACGTATTTATTTATACTAAATCGATCAAACCCTTTTCCATCTAAATTTGATATACAAAAAGATCAATCCTAGTTTTCGGTTTCAAACTCAATTGTATAAAGTTTTCGAAATTTTGTTTTTACAATAGTTAAAAATTATCTAAAAATGTTCATTCATTTTAGATATCTAACACTGATGTTCGGTGAATATCGTTTTAAAAATTAAATTTAAGCGCCTAGTTTACCGAAACTAAACATGTGACATTTAACAACTACCCTAAATAATCGTTTACTTTCCTCTAAAAGCTATACCTAAGCCTTGTAGAATTAGTTGAACGTAGAATTCCACCTACATAAACATACACTTAAAAAAGCTGCATCAGAACCGATGATCTTCATGTAACTCAGTTTTTATAGGGGATCCCAATTAAATTAGTTTACTTTTTAATATCAACTTTTTCGTTAAAATCTAAGCTTTCACCGTCGCTTTGGGTAATTTTTAGCCTTAAAAGATTTTAAATGAACTGGTTGTTAGATTGCCTATCTATCGTTTTTGTACTTAAAACGTTAATATACCACTATTTTTCTATTTACTATAAACTATTATGTAATTTAAAGTTATAAATTAGTGGAACGTTTTACTTTATATGCTGATGTACCGATTTTAAAATGTTGGTATATCCTTTTACTCCGATAATTGTAAGTTAATAATACGCTGCCACTAAGTTATACCCCAACCCTAGTTAATAATCTTATAGGTAGGGTGGCGTAAAAGTCAGTTAATTTAAACTGTATAATTTGTAAACCTAAAAGTATGGTAGTATTAGGCCTGATGTTCGTATATCACTTCCTACTTTCGCTAATTTGAGCGAATTTCCTACAACCTCAAATGCTTATCGGATAATTTTATAATTTTATTATTATTTTGGTGTTTAAATTATTGTTTAAAATTGATAAGAAATTTTATTCTCTATATCCTTTGGTTAAATTTTTTAGAACTTATTTTTGAAAAGTTATTGAAATTTAAATTTAAAACAACTTTTTAAGTCATAGTTTCAGATTTAACGTTCGATTAAATTTAATTTTTAAGCCAATTTAAATTTCGATCTTAAGATCGATCTCAAAATTTCTATTTTTACTATTTCTATTATCCTTACAAATTCTAAAAAAAGGATATTTGAGATGATCTACCGAAAATTTAAAATTTTCAATAATATATTTTTTTAAAGGTATAGCTGAATTTACTATAAAGTAAAGTTAAAATTTTAAATTCTTTAATATATTTATTATTTATCTATACAATTTTGAAAATGGTATTATTTTCTATTAGAAAAATTAACTTGTTAGTACAGTAATTCAAAATATAAAGTTAAAGTTTGATAAACTTAACAAATTTATATAATTTTTCAGTGGTATTTAAACTGAAAAATGTAGAAATTTTTAGATTGCAAAAATTTTCTACCATTTGGCTATCAACTTATAGTTTAAATTTCTACTTTTAGTAATACCGAGGAAAAACAAGTATAGTACGATTAATATTTGAAATTGTTAAAACGTTGAGATAGATCCAAAAGGTTTATCTTATTGGCTTTTTTGTAGCAATTTACCAATATTAAAATATTGAATAGGTAAATTTCAGCATCCAATAATTAAATAAATTAAACGGTTAGAATTTAATTTTAAAAGCATTCAATCGTTACTCTTCCTTTTAATCAAACAAATAATTATTTTTATCAATTATGATGCGATTTTAATTGGAATGTTATAAAAACATGGATTAAATCGCTTTGTATGGAATGATATAACTATTACCAAAGCTTCCCTCTTATTATTTTTAATTTTACTATGTTTTAAAAATTTGTATTTGAATCGATTTTATTTAAATTTCGTTGTAATAGTTCATTTTAAAAATTAATATTTGAAATGTAGCTACAATTTATATTTAAATTAGTTTCTATTTCACCGATAATTCGATTATTTTATTGATCTATTACAGTTCTTTACTTTTTCATTTTGTTTATCTTTTAAATTCAATTATTAAATTAATATATTATTATAATAGCGTTAAATAAAAATAAGAAAAAATGCATGTAATATTGAATAATTGTTTACATATATAATTATTTACATTTATTTAATTTTTTAAAGTAATTATGTTGTACATATTATAACAGTAGTTTTAATATTAATTTCTTTATTTACCTATTACAACAATATTATTTATTTTATGTTTAAAAAATTAACTTTAAGTTTCATCTAAATGTAGTTGTTTTAAATTAAAATATATAATCGAATAGATGTAAATTTGTATAAAAGAATTAAACCAATCAAGATTATTTCTTATAGTTTTAAATCTAAGAAACAGTATATGATTTATTATTAAATTATTAAAATGAGTAGTTAAACTTGATACCGTTAAGAATATATTTCCAACTGAGAGTTTAAATGACTTAAAATTTAGCAATAATATATTGAATCTAACTGTTTAAATAAAAGTATATAATCGATTAATATATTTAATAGAAATTATTAATTTAAATGATGTAGCGATATATACTATTGTAAATAATAATAATAATAAAAAATAGTAAAATCTATAACGTTTCAAATACCTACAAATTTTTAAAGAAATAAATTAATTAAAGAAAAAATAAATTGTTTTAATTGTAAGTTTACAGCAAGTAATATTTCGAATTTTTAAATTTTTTCAACATTAAATTTCTATAAGATTTACGTTGCTGCCACCTTAAATATGTACCAACACCGTAAACTATTAAACTAATTAAAAGTAGAACGCTGTAAATAATTAAACCTATCGGTAAATCTATTAGGTAGGTACCGTCGGCCAAAAGTTGATAATCGTAATCTTTAGCTATACTAAACTTGTATTTCTTTAATAGTAAATCATTTATATCTTCGATATCGTCTATCAATTTAAAGTTTATAGTTAACGTCATCAAGTCCGGCTCAATACCGTTAGTTTTGTTGTTAGTCGTTTCCTTAGTGGGGTTGATAGACTGTATAACGAACCTGTTACCGTTGTTCTTTAAACTCATAGTATCCGACGTATAATTTAAAAGTTGGAGGCGTTTGTACTTGGGTAGATCGAATTCCAATTTAAAGTTGGTGTTATACGAAATCGGTTTAAATTTGTATATACTTAACGTGTTGGACATGTATTCTCTATCTACTGTAATTAAATAGTTCAGTTCGATCAAACTATACTGCACTTCCTTTACATGTAAATTTTGGTTCAACGTCACTAACTCGCTTACTACCTTAGTTAACGCTAAGGTCAGTAGGAATATCGATTGGGATATAAATTTCGATTTCATCGATGAGATCTCGGTTTTCTTTGTAGTTTGTAACTTGGCACTATAGTAGATGTTCTGAAAGTAATGAAAGTAGCTATAAGCTTCAAAAGATTATAGCAGATACGTCTACTTTTAATGTTTATATTTGTAAAGTTAGTTGAGAACAGTTGGTTGTTGCTATTATTAGAAATGAAATAAAAGTTACAGTATATAAGTCTAAAAAACTTAAACTAGCGTTTATTAAACATCTAAAAATATAAACAAAAGTATGAAATACATCCAGTGCAAAGTGTATAAACTCAAACTGAATTTTCGTTTAATACTCATGACAATTTACTTTCCGTTATAAACCAAATATTAGTACTGGAAAAGTTTATTTGTAAATCAACTTTCTAATACAATCAATAAATTTATACCCCATACTTTTTTAGAAAAATAAATAGCGGAAAAATTACAAGTAGTTAAGTCAAAAATGTACAACAGTTTATCTAGTATTTCTTATTTAGTTATTACTGTACCTTCCATGATAAGTGTTAAATTTTTTCTATTTACTTATAAATAAGTTCTATTATAATTGTTTAATTAAAACAAGTTTATAAGGATGCGAAATTGTTAGTTAATTTTTCATAAAACAAATATAGGAAAAATAAATTTAAACTTTAACTTTAATTAATAAAATTCTTCCAACTGTATAATAAATAAATTGATATTAATTAATAATAAACTAAAATTTTAAAATCAATAAATTGAAATCTAAACTACAAAACTTTTTTAAAATACTATTAGTTAATAACGATTTGGAATATTGTTAAATTAAAATAATAAGTTAGACTCGGCTTAATTTGGTTAAAACTGCAAAATTTAGAACTTTAAACTTTCAAATTTTTATCAAAAAAGTTCAATTGAATTATTTTTTATAGTTACAGTAGAGGTAAATCGATTTTTATAATCTGTATATGTGAGGTGATGCAAATTATAAAATAGCAGATTTGAATTTGGAATGGAAACTAATTATAAAAAGGTATATATATTAGCTTTTTTTTTAAGTTTCACTAGCCTAGAGCATAGTTATAAGGATCTAAGTTGATGAAGGAACTAGCAAATTTAAACTTAGTTAGCTAAATGATTACAAATACATATTAAACATCTTGTACTTATTTCCTCAAAACTGTATCTGGAGTAGAAAAGTTGCAAGCATTATTTATACACCTAAACGATTCAATTTGAATAAATCAAAGCAAACTTACTGAAGTATACGGCGAACGTAGGTTAACTTGTGTCAAAACGTTAGCAAAGCTGAAGAGGTTTGAGATCATAAAAAAGATTTTGAGTTCAACATCTACAAGAATTACTATATATTTTACAACCCTGGAACTTATAAACTAAATAAGTTAGCTAAATACTTAAGCGGCGAGTATGAAGCGATTACCATCGTTGAGAGCAGGAAAAAAAGTATAAGATAATAACTTTTACCAGATCCACTAGATAGTAAATATATAGCTTTTAGTATGTCCCGTAAAAGCTCTAATTAGGAAGAAATTTAAACAGTCAAAACTTGGAACCTGCCAGTTAGAATTCCAACTATAATAGTGTTGTCAAGTTATAACTTCGGAGTTTCTTGGAAAAATGGTAGCTATGGTTGATAGTACGATAAATATAAATAACATATGATATTTCACCTGATAAAGTACGAAAAGGAATTAAGGTAAGTATTCCGAAGGCTTCTTTTATGAAAAATAGTAAAAATATGAATATTTAATAGTTTTTTTATATCAAAACGAACACACCTCTTTTTAGAGGTGTTAAATTTATCAACGGTAGTGCTAAATAGTATTAAATAAATGATGTGGTCGGACTTTCTAATAAAAAAGGTTGGATATAACAAAAGAAAAGATATTTTATTTATAAAAAATGATATCAATATGTTCAAAGTAAAGCCAAAATCCCTAAAATGCTAAAAAGATACATTGGAACGAGTCGTAACGTTGCTCTATTAGTTGCCAATATCGGTGCATTCGACATAGACTGATTAGAGTTGACATTAACTATTCAAATATCCTAATTTCACAAATACCAGAAAACCAAAATAAGATGATAAACGACTTAACACTTATAACGTTAATAGATTGACAGTAAAATATTAATTCAATAGGATCAATCAGCTAAAACTATCCAATTAAGCGATACAAGCCTTTGAGAACAATTCAAACCAAATTTGGGTTGTTAAATGGAAATTTTTAAACTAGGAAGTGTCTCAAAATTTTTTGTTAAAATGATAAAGAGACTTATATGATTTTAATACCAACATTATCACTCTTATAAGAGGGCAAATACTAAGCTTTAGTATAAGATTCTTTATTTAAAAAACAAGTTACACCCCCAACGATGACCAAGATGTTCCAACTATGCAGTTTCAGTATAAGAAATTAAACTGGATGGAAAACATTCCGTTTTCATTTAAGGTTATAATGATTTCCGCAGTATCCAATAATTCTAACCCGACATATTTTAGCATTTTTATTTGAGGTTTTGCACGAAATAAGTACTTTAGCTTTAATCCAAGGTGATTCAGGAAGAGGTAAAAGATAATACAAAGTTGATGCCTATCTTAATAAATGGAAGTTCTACGACGATCTTTTTTGTAGCTATATAGCTTGGGAAAATCCCGATTCTATTTTATCTTTGTAAATAAAACTTAGCAAAAAGTAAAACAACATGGTTGGGATTAAAAATAATCAGCAATTTAGACTTAATACTACAACCTTAATTAGTAAAAATTTCAAAAACTTAACCAAAACCTTTTTTGTTATAAAAGAGAATTTTAAACCTTTTATATCCAATTAAAAGAGGTAAATCCAGCTTGATTGGATTAAACTTGTAAAAATTATAATGCTAAAATTCCAAAATTTTACAAAAAGGGTTTGTTTTAAAATTCGTCAAGTAAAATCGCTTTTTTCCATTTGTTATTAATCAGCTCAAACCAAAATTTGGATCTCCACAACTACTTTTATCGACGGTATATCAAACAACTGTTTTATGGCAGTAGCGGGGTGTACCAAAATCTTAGACAAATCGACTAGTTGTATAGTTGAAGTTTGTATACGTGACTTAGTTGATACTCATTGTTTATGATTGGGGTGGGTGGAGTGAAAATTATCGCAAAGCAAACTACAGTCTGTAGTATATCGGAATACTCCAAATACTCCGAATAATATAGACCTTTTCAAATTTAAATACAAAAAATAAAGTTAAATATATATGTGTTTCATATAGCAAACATCCTTTAGAAACGATGGTAATACCTTATATTTTTTATTTGTAAAAATTCAATTAAACCATAATATTAAAACAAAAAAAATCACTCGGAATTCTCCAAACGATGTGATGCTATTTAAACTACTAACTGTAATTTAGCAATGTACTAAAAGTACTAAATAAAATAAAGTTTAATATATACACAATTAGTTACTTCTGAAATTAAGGTTTCTAATTGCTCAAATACAAATTTAATATTACTATATATAAATGAAAATTTATTGAAAAGCCATTTTTTAATGTTAATATTTTTATATTTATATTTATAAATTAAAGTTTACTATACTCAAAAATTAAAAAATTTCGATCCATAATTTAAAAGTTGTAAATAAAAGTATTAGGAAATAAAACAAAATAAAATTGGATAATTTTTTTTATTAAATTAATTCTCTTTCAGAATATTATTATTAATGGAAATTAAAAAGTATGATAAATTTTTTTTAGTATATTGAGTTAATAGCTATATATATGATAATAAGCTTAAAAAATATTTGTTATTTTGAAAATAATAAGTTACCTCATTTAAAATTAGTTTGTGCAGTATGAAAAATAATTAGCTAAAATAAAAGTAACATTAATAGATAATTAGACTATTGCTAATATATTTTTAAAAATATAATTTTATACTTTATACTTTACATTATACTTAATTATAGTATTTAAAACTATATTATTAAATATCTAATTATTTATATCAATTAAAATATAATTTAAGCTATAGAAAATTATTTTAAAAACTTCATTATTTATAAAGTAGTTTTATACATTTATGAATTTGTTTATTAAATATAGTAAAATTAAAAAAAAATGTTTTTTTTAAATAAAGTTAAAAAAAGCCTATTATAAATGTTATCTAAATTAAACTAGTATAATAAATAGTAAAAGTGAATTCTATTTTTAAAATAATATTTATATGAATTATTAAAAGAATTTAAAAATTATTAGGTTAATTTTTTTAAAGTTAAATAAATTAAAATAGTTAAAAGTATATAAATATAATAATTAATATATTTACTAATTTCTATAAAATAATTAGCTTTTAATAGGCTATAATTACTAATTATAGCTTATTAAAAGTTATTTATAAGCTGTATAAATACTATTTAAAATGCTTTAACTTTATTTAAAATATTAGTATTTTAATAAAAAAATTATAAACTAATTTATTTTTAAAATAGTAATCTTTTATTTTTATATTTAAATTTATTTATTAAATATATTAGTTATTATAAAATTACAAAGTTAACTAGTTATAAATATTAAAATTTAATTAAAACTTTAATATATATACTAATAATTAGTATTTTTATCAAATAAATTAAAATATATTTAAACTTTATTATTAGTATAATTATATATAATATTAATTTATAATTAGATATATTATAAAATTAATTCTTACTTTTTTTAATTTTTAAACTTTTTTTGCTAAAGTATAGTAGTTTTTAAATTCATTTTAATAAAAACTTATATATATTTAATAATATTTAAACAAAAGCTATATATAAGCTAAAAAAGTTTAACTATACTAAAATTTTTATTTTTGACTAGTTTTTTTTTAGAGTATAAACTGGTAAATTATCTTTAATTAATATTACTATATTATTAAGTTTGAAATTTTTTCTTAAAAAGAATTTAAAAATAGTATTTAATATATTAATTTAAATATTTAAACTAATATTTAATTTAGTAAATTTTATTATTCTATTATTATTTTTAATAGTAATATTTTTAATATTTAGCTTTTATCTTAAAATTTAATTTTAAAGCTATTTTATTAATTATATTTTTTTAATATAAATAATGTTAGTATATTTAATATCTTTAAACTTAATTATATATAAATATACTTTTATATATTTTTATATTACTTTAGTTTAATATAACTAAATTATATATATTAGCTAATTTTAATCTAAATTTTCTATTTATTATATTAGAAAAAGCAGCTTTTTTATTAGATTAATAATAACTCTTTTTTTAATAAATTAGTAGCATTAAAAATTTTTAGTTTTTTAAATTAAAATATATTAGAGTTTTAAATAAAGTAATTTTTTTATACTTTTAAGCTTATTAAAAAGCTTAAATATACTTCTTATTATTATATACTTAAGTTTAAAATCTTAAAGTTAATAATTTTATTTTAATAACTATTTTTATTAATTTTTTTAAATATATAACTAAATATATACTTAGTTACTTTTTAAGTAACTAATTTTAAATTTAAAATATAATTAAAAATATTAAACTTTTAAAATTTATTAAAAATTAAGACCTTTTTATTTTATTTATATATATTTATTATAAAATATTATTATTTATAATATATAGTATATTTATTAAAACTATTTTTAATTTTTAATTTTTAGCTATAAATTATCATTTTAATATTTAAGCTTATAGCTATATAATTTTTTAACTTTATTTAAATAATAATTTATTACTTTAATTATAGTTATAATATTTATTTTTAAGCTTTTTAGTATAAATTTACTAGCATTATTTTATATTAAAATAATATAATTTTTAAGCAGTTAATATTATTAAGTAAAGTATAATTTTTATAAAAACCTAAATTAAAATTAGAAACAAAACTTATGAATTAAATATTTTTAATAAATATAAGATTAAAACTATATACTAGTTTTATATTATATATATATCTAATTTAATATTTTAGTTTTATTAAATTTAAAAAAGTTTTTAATAACTAAAAATATATAATAAAGTTGTAAATTAATATAAATTAATAGTTTTTACTTGAATATAAATAATTTAATAAAGTTTATTAATTTAATATATATATATAATTTTTATTTACATTAATTTGCTTTTTTAAAATTTTTAGCTAATAAAATATATAAATCTATATACTTTTTAGTTATTAAAAATTAAAACATAGTTTAAAGCTAAAAGTTTAAAATTTTAAAGCTAAAAATATTTATAAAATATAAATATTAAAAATATTTATAAAATATAAATATTAAAAATATTTTTTAACTTCTTTTAAATAAATAAAAAAGTTAAATTATATATATTATTATAAAACTTTTTAAATAATAATTGTGACATTCTGTCACTTAGCGACTTTATAAGTTGCTGACTTAATGATCATTCTCATTATTTTACCTTCATTTCCCAAGCTTATTTGATTTTATCACCTTTTTTCTTCTATTCTCAGATGACAAAATTACACGAATTTATTTTGATAATTTACTTAACAAATCTTGACAATTTAATCAAAAATTGGAACAAAGAATAACTCTTTGTTCCATTATTCTCACTTAAGAACTTACAAGTTCAACATCTTAAAAACAAGTCTAGTATAGCTGCAAGCGCTAAACAACAAAGAACTTTACCTCATCAACGTACAATAAATCACGACTACTGCCAACTTGAATCTCCAAAAAAACATGTCAAACTTACCAAATTGCTTACAAAGCTGACATCGCCACACCATAGTAAGACATTCTTATTTGTTTCTTGTTTTTGTTTTATTTTTATTTCTCTGTTTTGTTGGAGATGTGGAGGCCGTTCAAAATCACGGATGCCCTCATCTCCTTGTCTAAATCCTATACGTTGGATTTAGTTGCCTCTTCGCTACTGGTTGGTTTGCGGTCATTATGGCCATTGCTACCCGTAACCTAGACTATATACAAACGCATGTTGATTTTGCCACCGAATCTCTGCCAATCTCGCTCATCCACATTGCTTACTGGGTATTCATGTTTGTTGCTTCTATGATTGACAATGAAGTTGATCTTACTCTGTCACTATTTACTAACTTCTTTGTACAAATGCTCATATTTGTTGCCATTTTTGCATCATGGTATTTTGTACCACACAATATAAAGATCGCCACTAATGTCATACCAAAGACCGGATGTTATAATAACTAAATAGGTTAATAATATAAAAATAAATTTAAATTTAAAAAAAAGTTTTGAAATAAAATAAATTTTTTAAAATATATATAAAAAGAAAAAACTAAGTAAAAAAGTAATATAATTACTATACTAAACTAAAATAAAGTAAAATTACCTATTAGTAATAAATTAAAAATAAAGTTATTTATAATTTTTTATAATTTATTTTTTTATTAATATTTAAAATATAATAATAAATATAAATTTTAACTATATTTAAATTTATATATTATAATTATAAAAACTATATAGTAAATTTTAATCTTATAATAAGATATTTTTTTTTAAATAAAAACTTTTATTAAAAGTATAGCTTATCAATTTTTCTAACTTTATTTAATTATTATAATATTTAGTTTTTAGTATAATACTAGTGGCAATCTTTACATTGTATAGTATAAAATACTATAATGTAGAAGTAGCAGTAAATATAAGTATTTGTATAAAGAATTTAGTAAATAGTGACAAAGTAAAATTAATTTTATTATCAATTATAGTAGCAATAAATGTAAATACCTAGTAAGCAATATAGATAAGCAAGATTAGTGGAGATTTAACAGCAAAATTAATATATATTTGTAAATAGTCTAGATTATAGATAGTATTAGTTGTAAAAACTGTATACCATTTAATAGCAAAAAGGTAACTAAATCCTATATATAGGATTTATAAAAAAAAGTAAGAGCATTTGCAATTTTGAATAGCTTTTATATCTCTAACAAAATAGAAAAATAAAAATAATACAAAAATAAAAATAAAAATAAATATTTTACTATTATACAGTTAAAGTAACTTTATATACAATTTGGTATAATTAAAAATAGTTTTATAGTAGGTTAAGTTATTAGTAGTTGTAATATATTATATATTAGTAAGGTAAAGTTTTTTATTAATTAGTGCTAGCAACTATACTAGACTTATTTTTAAACATTTAACTTATAAGTTCTTAAGTAAAAATAATAGAACAAAGAATATTTTTTATTTAAAATCTTAATTAAATTGTTAAGAGTTATTATATAAAGTTGTTGAAATAAAGTTATATAATTTTGTTATTTAAAATAGAAGAAAAAAATGATAAAAATTAAATAAGCTTAGAAAAATAAGGTAAAAAATAATGAAAATAATCATTAAGTCAGTAACTTATAAAGTTGTTAAGTAATATAATATTACAATTATATAAATTATATATATAAATAAAATAGTTAAAAAAGCTTAAATAACTTTTATAACTAAAATAAAATTAAATATAAATTATAAATATTTTTTAATTAAGTTAGTAGCTAATAATAGCTTAATTATTAATATATATATTAATTATATACTTTTAAAATAAGAAAATAAATTAAAAAATAATTTTATTTAAATTTTAAAATTTAAATTTTATAATACTAATTTTATTTAAATAAAAATAAAATATAAATACTTTTATAAGTAAAATAAAAATAAATTTAAATTAATTTTAAAATTAATTAAAATAGGCTAAAAAATATTAAATTTAGATTTTTGTAAATAAACTAATATTTTTTAGCATATTTTTAAATAAAAAGTTTAATTTTAATTTTTAACTTTATAATATATTAAAAAATAAATATTTATTATTTATAAATATTATATTTATACTAAAGTTATATATTTTATATTAAAATTTTATATATTTATTGCTAAATATATAAATTAATTATAAATTTAAAAAAAATTAAATATAACTAAAATTTTTGTTTTTTTTAATAAGTAGATATAATTTTAATTAAAAGTTTAAAATATTTTATACTAATTTTAGTTAAATTTTTTGTTACTTTTTTATATTAATAATTAATTATTTTTTAATTTTCCTATTTTATAAGCATTTTAAATATTTTATTTACTTATATAAAGTATTTAAAAATATAGTTTATAGTTATTTTAGTTTAATATTAAATAAAAAATAAGTATTTAATTATTTTTATTTTTTATTTTTTTATTTTTTTTATTTTAAAATATTTTTTTTAAAAATTAAAAAAACTTATTATTTAGCTAAATTAAATTTAGTATTACTATACTAAAAATACTTATTGCTAATAGTTTTCAAAAAATAAAATTTTATATTATAAAAAAATTTAAGCTATTAAGATAATTAAATTAAAATTTTTAAAAATAAGTTTAGATAATTAGTTTTATTTATTTTTAAAAAAATTAAAAGTTAATTTTTATATTAGCTATAAATAAAAAGCTATTAAAAAATAAGAAAAAACTAAGTGGTATAATTTAGTAAAATATTTAATAGATAACTTATAATTTAAAATTAAATATTTAATTAAATATATATATATTTATTAAATATTATATTGCTAATTAAAATAAAAATTATAATTTTTAAGTAATAACTTAAAAAGTTTAAAATTATACTTATAATATTACTACTAATTTAAATAAATTTAATAGTTTAAGATAATTATATAAAGCTTTACTTTAGATATTTTATATAATTTAAGGTAAATTTTAATTAAAAAAAGTAAAAAAATACTAAAAACTATTTTATATTTCTTAAATATTATTATATTAGTTTTATTAAAAAAATTAAAAACAAGTATATATTTATTAACTAAATATATAATAATATAATATTAATATTTTTAAAATAGTAATTAGTTTTATATTAGTTAATAATATTATAATTATATGCTAGCTTTTACTATATATAAAATTTATTTATTTTTTAAATTTTAATATTATTAAAAATATTTAAATTATTAAAAAAATTATATATATTTAAAGTTTAAGCTAGCTAAAATATAAAGTAAGCTTTTAATAAAAATTAATTAATTTTAAATAAACTTACTAATAGATAAAATTAAAAATATATAGTTAACTATATATATAATTTTATTTAAATAAAAAGCTAAATAATATAAAATATATTATTAAATTTCATTTTTCTTTAAATAAAGTAAATTAGTATAAATTTAATAAAGTAAGCATTTTTATTTTTTATATTTAATGAGGCAAAAATTATAATTTTATTTTATTTTTATAAGTTAACTAATTAATAGTATTTTATTATACTATTAACTTAATTTTAAATAAAAAATATTAAAAAATTATATATATTATTATATAAGTTATTTTATTTTATTTTATTATACTTTTTTATAATTATTTTTTTTAAGATATTAATTATAATATTTTATTATATTTTACTTAAATTTATACAAATATTTTATACTTTTTAAATATAAATTTTGTTATATTTTACTTAAATTTATACAAATATTTTATACTTTTTAAATATAAATTTTGTTAAAGATTTAGTAATAGTTTTATATTCTAATTTTTTTAATAATTTATTTTAAATAAAATATTTTTATTAGTTTAATATTTAGTATAATTTTAGATTTATAATAAAATATTATTTTTATAATTAATTTTATTATATAGTAAAAAATAAATAAATATTTATTAAATTTAGTATATTAATATATATATATCTTTTATAAATAACATATTAAGTATAAATAATATTAACTTAAGTATAAATAATAGAAAATTAGATAAAATATTTTGCTATTTATTAATAATAACCTTTTTTTATTAATTATAAAAAATAATATTTTATTTTTACTTTCTATTTATTATATTTTTTACTAGAAAATTTAAGCTTTTAACTAGTTTTTATTTATAAAAAATGATATTGATAATATTTTTTATTTTCAAATAAACTTTAACTAGTAGATTTATACAGTATGTTATATATAATTTAGTATAAAACCAGCTTACTCTTTATAGCTACATTTTATCACTTTCTTTTTAAAAAGCTAATTATAATACTAAGATATTTTAGATTTATACAAAAGCTTAAAGAGCTAAGAGTGTTAATAAGAAATAATTATATCATAATTGGTTGGATACTTCTTACCCTTATACCAGTTATTAACTTATAGTCCAATTGTAAAATTCCACAAAAGTTGAACTACTTTAGCAATTAAGAAATAAAAAAGCTATATTGCATAAGTTGCTTTAGATCTAAAAGGAGATAGGTTTACTACACAAAAGTTAAAAAACTAGGTCCATCTCTGGATAAATTTCTAGCTGGTATTACTTTGCATCGAACTTATTGTAAAAATGTCAATTATAACTTTTGGGCTATTTTGGGATATAGCTTCATATACTCAGTCTGCACGATTGATCAAAATGCTACAAAGCCTACATTGTTAAAAAATTCTAAGTATAATAATTATCTATAATGTATTGCTTAAGGTTATATGAAATTCGCTCTTAGGTTATAGTATGGTCTATAAGAACTATAACTTAAATGTATCTACTTTACTGGATTTGTCTTAAATCTAGAATTTGCACTGTCCCCCCAAATTTAAAGATAAATTTAAAATTTGCTTAGCTGTTTAGTTTTAAAGTTTATCCAGCGTACAATACAATTTATCAGCACCAACTTATAAATCAAAATGGCGAGCAAACAATCAGAACTACTACTAATGAAGCAACTTAAGGGTAATATAATAAAGTGGTTAAGTTTTATTAAACAAACTTAAAAAGACCTAAATCGTAATCCTGTCGAAGGATTCTCAGCTGGTCTAGTAGATAACAACATTTATGAAGTAAGTTAGTTCATAACCATTATTTACTAAATGATTTAGTGGGAAGTGGTAATTATGGGTCCACCTGACACTATATAGTAAAAGCTTAATTTAAATTAATTCTTACTAAAAATTTAATAGTGAAGGGGGTTTTTTTAAAGCTCTTATGAAATTCCCAAGTGTAAATTAATGAGGTTATAATAGTTTTCTTATTTTCTTTAGGATTACCCACAAAATCCACCAACTTTAAAATTTGTCACTGAAATGTGGCATCCCAATGGTAAAATTATTAATACTACATATTATTAATAGTTATAGTATATACTGATGGCACTGTTTGCATTTCTATTCTTGTAATTGATTTTTAGTAAATTACACTAAATTTGTTTAGCATCCACCTGGCGAAGATAAATGGGGTTACGAATCTGCTGCAGAAAGGTGGCTACCGGTACATACTGTTGAAACGATCGTAATATCGGTTATATCTATGCTCTCTTCACCAAATGATGAATCTCCTGCTAATGTGGAAGCTGCTGTAAATTTTTATAATTTAATGTAATCTAAATTATATTATTTTTAAGGTGGAATGGAAAAACAAATATCCCGATTTTAAGAAAAAAGTTAGAAGATTAGTACGTCGTTCAGAAGAAGAGTTTTTTTAGAGTATTACCAATTCATCTGTCCTAAATTTGAGCTGTTAGTTAGATGTTCTAGCAATTTAGTCCTTTAATAAACGCGGTGTTTATAATGATGTTTTAGATGAATTTCAGTTTGTTACAGTACTTTTTTTAAATTTTCATCACAATATATAGTATATTTTAGGAAAATTAAATGATAGGTTACAAATATTTTTATAAAAATAACAAAACTTTATGCTAAATAATTAGAAAAAATCTCTTCCCATTTTTGATATTTTTACCTCCAAGCCCAACAATAAAAATATATACTTTTCATTAATGAATTTATGTTTTTTAGCTTAAAACGTCTAATATTTATTTATACCTTTATTATTGTTTCCAAATCAATTTTAATTGCAATACTTTAAAATAAAATGATTATATTTTAACTACAATTTATTTTATTATATATAATGTTATAACTTATTAAATCAAAAAGAAGTACATTATATTTAAAAAAATAAATGGGTTTACCTTTCCTTTAGCTATAATATATTTATTATTTTATAGTATACATTTAAAATATCACTTTAAATTGTATAATAATACATAATATAGAAATATACTTAACTATATCAAGTAGATCATAATAATACTTTAAAGTTAAATAATAAACAAATAGTTATTTATTAATTAAATATTGTAATAGTTAATATTTCAACCTCTTTTGAACTTGCTATTTTAAATTAATATATAAATATTTGTATCTAAATTATAGTTTATCTATTTATATATTTTTACTAGTTTTTAAATTTTATGTTAAAAAATACTTAACTTATTTTTTTAATTTATATAACATAATGTTTAAAAAAGCTATTTCATTTTTAAATAAAATACATTGTTATAAAATTTATGTTTAAAATTAATAAATATTAATAGTACAATAATTTTAAAATTTTATATTAATAGTTTATAATTAATTATTATATTTTAAAATTTTTAAAATTTTTATTTATAAATCAAATTTAGATATTTATTAGTTTATAATGCTTTTATTAAATTTTTTAAGTATAAATAATTTTAAATTTTATTAATAAACATTTATATTTTCTTATAAAAGTAATTTTATTTTAAAATATTTAAAAAAAATTCTGCCTAAAAATAAAAAGTTCAAAATATTAATAATTAAAAAAATTATTTCCTTATAAGTATATTAAATTAATATCAATTTAGCTATTTTTCTTTTTAAATTATAATAATTACTATAGGCTTTAATATTAATTATAAATTACTACTTTGATAATATTATATTTATATAAAGTTATAAATTTAAATATTAGATAATAATTTATAAACTTTATTATAAACTACTTTACTATATATTATTTCAGTTTTTACAAATATAATATAAATTTTTATTTTAAATTTTTTATTAATTAAATATTTTCTAATTAAATAAATAATGTAAATATTATTTAATTAAATATAATTTTAAATGTAAAATAATAAATATAAGTTTATAGTAGTAGTTAAAATTTTAATATAATAATATCTTTATTAAATAAAGTAGTTTTTAATATTATGAAAAAAAATTACCTTTTAAATTTAAAATATATATTATAAAAAAGTATATTAAAATTATATTTGATATTATTAAAAAAAACTAATATAGTGTTAATTATATTTTTATATTTTTATAGTTTTAACTTACTTTTTATATTTTATTATTTACTTAAAATTATAGATAAAAATAAGTATTATTTTTATTAATTAGTACTAAAGTATATTATAAAGTATATATATTTTAATTATAAATAAATTTATTTTTATAGTGGAAATTATAGTATAAAAATAATAATTTTTTATTTTAAGATTTTAATAATATTAAATAATTAATACTAGTTTAAAATTTATAATATTTTATAAGTTAAATTAAGCTAAAAATAATACTATTAAATTATATAAGCTATATATTTTCTATTTTAAATATTTAATTAGTAATTTTTATTAATATTTTAATTTTTATATTAAAGTATTATAGTATTTAAATTTAAATTTAATTTATATTAAAAAATTAAATTAATTATAGTAAAAATTATTTAATATATATATATACATTAATTTTATATATTTAATTAATAGCTTTTGCTAAAAAAAGTAATTTTAATTATTAATATTTATCTTTTGTTATAATTAATTATATAATTATATTAATAAATAAATAAGCTATATTGTTTTTATATAGGTTAAAATAATAATTAGTATAACTATACTATTATTTTTAATTAATAATAATAATAATAAACAAATAAATTTATATAATTAAATTATTATAACTTTTAGTAACTTTTATTAAAATAAGATATTTTGCTATATTTATACTTTATTTTATATATAAATACATTAATGTTTTTATTTTATTTTAGTTAATTTAATTACTTAATTGTTTTTTAAAATATTTAATTTTAAAATTAGCTACTTTTAAAATTAGTATATTATATTTTTAAAAATTTTAAAAATTTTATCAGATAAAAAATATTAACTTAGCTAATATATTATACTTTAAATTTTAATGAAAAGTAAACTAAAATTTATTAATTTATATTAAAGCTAAACTTAATAAATTAATTTTAAATTAAGTTAAAAATGAACTTTTTAAAGTTATTATTAGCTATATATTACTACTTTTTGAAATTTTGCCAATTAAATAACTAAAGTTTTAAGATAATCTAATAGCTTAAAAATAAGTAAATTTTAATTAAAAAATATTATTTAGCTATTATATTTCTAATTTTGTATTTTAATTTTAAGATGTTATATATAGTTATTTAAGATATAATATTATATTTACAATTTAAAAGCTAGCTTTTAAAATAATTTACAATAGTATACTTAATATATATAAGCTATAAAATATATATATATATTTGATATATTTTAAAAGTTCAACTATATAGTTTATTTAACTAGAATAATATTTTTAAATTTAAAATAAATACTTTTTTATTTTACTCTTATAAAAAACAAAAAAGCTATAAAAACATATACTTTTAAGCAAAGCTATTTTTAAAAGGTTGAAATATAGTTAAGTAACCAACATTATCAATTAATTTGTAGTTAATAATATTGGATAATTAATATTATAATTGATTTATATATTTTAATGATTATATTTAGCATCTAAAACTAAATAAAACACTTATTAGAACTTTAAGCCCTTTAATTAACTTTTATAAACATTTTTTGATCTATTATTTATATAAAGCTATCAAAAACTAAATCAAAGGAATAGTACAAGTAAATTAATTTATTATATTTCAAAGTATATAATAAAAAGAAGAGAGATGGATTATTTCTTATGCTTATTTTTAAATTTGTTCATAAGTGCAACATCTGACAAAACTTTTGTACTAGGTTTTTCTAAGAAATTTAAACTTCCTTCTAATTCATCAGCCTGTGTTCGGTTTTTACTATCTTCAATTTTTTTCTGTAAAATAGCTTGCTTGACTTTTTCAGTTGCCTCAATGTTATCTAATTTGATCCTAAGCAACAGAAATTATATTTTAATATGGGGGTATAAAAATAAAATAAAAACTTACTCGATACCCAAGTCAACTTCAGGTATAGCAGTTAGCATAGAAGCGGATAACATGACGTTACCCTCTTTGATAGTTGGATTGGAAGTGATAGGTAAGTTACGAACTTTATCTTTTAATTCGCCAGTATTATCTATATCTTTATTATTTTCGTCAATAGTACCTTTATATATCTGTTTCATTTTATCTTCGATAAAAGTTAACATATGTCTATCTAGGTCCATCTTGTTGGTTTGGGTGGTGAACGAATCCATCATTACTTTACGCACCGTATCTGATTTACTACTACTGTTGTTGTTATAAGTATCTAATTCAGACTCATCAATCTCCTCCTTATCTTTAGCTAACTTTTTGGTCTGTTGTAATATCGGCTTATAGATCTTTTCGAGTTTACGGATCTCTAAAATCGACTGTAAATTATTTATACTTTTAAATAGGTTAGCTATATATTATAAAAAATAGATGTTTACTTTGTTTCCATTTCTATATCATTTTCTATAATCTCGTTTTGTATCCCATCTTCAAGTTTTGTACGTTTTCTTAGATTTGTAGTCTTTTTCGTTCTTTTCGATTTAATTTTAAATAATATATCAGTATCATCTTTTTCTTTTATTGTTTGATTATTTTGTTCAAACTCTTTAATCATTTCGTTATCGTTATTCCTTTCCATATTAAATCTTGCCTCAAGATCCAAGTTGTTTCTTCAAACTTAGAAATTTATTCTGCTATAAAAAAAGCAAATCAGTTTTAGTTTTATACTTTGTAGTAATGAACCTTTCTTAAAAATACTCTTTTCTTATTTGCTGATGTAATTATAATTTGCTTAACTTTCTCCTGTTCTTTAGTTTAAGGATCTGAAATAAATAAACTTCTAAATATTAGTCACCAAATATCTGGGATGAATGCTCACAACACATTCAAAAAATATACAAACATATAAATGAAATAACTTAAATTATGTATACTCCCATAGCTACATAAGTATATTAAATATAATTTAAATTGTGATTTTTGTAATTTAAAATGATAAAACAAATATATCCTTTTAATCTTCTTAATTCTTAAAAATATATCATATAATTACAAATTATTTATTTATTTTAATGAAAATATGAAAGACTTAATTTCCTTTGATAACATCAATAATACCAGTAAAATTAGGACAGTTATCTTTCTCATCTACAGTAGAATCGTATTCGTAACAATCCCACCTCTTCAAATTGGAGTTGTATAACCAACAAGGTGGGAAATGATTGTCAGTTACCCAAGCCGTTACGCCACCCCTGTAACATCTGTTGGACGGGAAGTTGGTTAGCAACTTTGGTTTTTTAACTTTACAGTCGCTAACTATTAAACTTGGCAACAAAAATAGTGTTAAAAGTTCGAAAATCTTGAAATTTAAGTTTAGCATCGTTTAAATAAAAAGTTGAAGTTGGCAAATGTAATAGATTTTATTTTAACGAAGAGCAAGCTTTGATGTAAAATGAATTGTTAGTGTTTATATAATTATTCTAAAATTAAATCACAATTATTTGGGTTGATTTTTCTGAACCTTTAATTCAACTTAAAAATAACTTTTATGATTTGGGTACTAAAATTGAGCGTAAAAAGTAAGGAGATGCTTTTATTAAGTTGTTGGTTTACTATAGCGAACTGAACTGTCTTTGGATTTAGTATTTATGTATACTAGTATAAGTTTAAGGTTTAATGGCTACAGAACTATTGCTACCGTTAAGATACGTGTATAATTATAAATGTGGAGATAAAATGGGTTTTACTTTATTCTATTAAACTTTTTTAACTTTTTTATATTTTGTATTAAATTTGATATAGCGAACAACTTTATATATGTCAAAAACGGTTATTTAATGTGCATGTGGATATATTAGTTTAAAATTAAACTCAAATAAAGTGGGTAGGGGAGGTAGGAATTTCAGCGGTAGGGTTACGTTGAAGTACGAAAGTTAAAGAAAGTATGGCTAGGAAAGTTTCTAGCTTAGATAAGCTCTTATACACGTTCAAATTACCGATTTCAGTCCACCCGATCTTGTAATTAAACTCAGCGACGACGTCTTTAGGATTTTCAGAACTGACGTATTCAAAATTACATCCGATGAGGTTTTTACGAATCCAATTATATCGTCTCATTTTACCATCATGGCCCTCTAAGCTTAAAGTGTAAGGGTATCCTAGTACGGGTACTAAAGTTGGCATTAATTCTATACTTTGCTTCGAAGCCTCGTCAATATCAAAGTAGTTGTTGTTTAAGTTGATTTTACGAGTTATACAGTACCCACTGGGTTTATACAGCTCAGCTACTGCTATTTCTAATGCATCGTAAGCTATCAGTCGCATACTAGTTGGCTTAAAGATGTATTCTACTTTATCATATTCGTTGACAAACTTATACTCCATATAAAAAAAGCCTTTCTCTACCACCGTATACGTCTTCAAAGGTAATTTGAAAGGAAATAATACGGTTTTCTCGGATAGCATTTTAATTGTAAATGGATTTGATATGGTAGTTTAAATTCAATAATCCGATTGTAACCTTCTCATCACTATTTATACTGTACTATCTTATTAGTTAGTATATGAAGTTTTCGGTGCATAGAATATTGCGAAAGTTTGAATTTTCTATAGTTTCAAAAATGACTAGTATTTACAGCAAGAAAGCGGTAATTAAAATTAAACTTTTCAAGTATATAAATTTATATACTGGTTTTTATTTCGGGACAACAGTAGCAGAATCTTAAGCCTTCATTAAAATGATTATAATCTAATATTAAATTTTAAATTGCAACAAAACGCTCAAAAATCATTGGAAATGCCTAGCAAAGTTAGATTTTTAATATTTTTAACTGATCAAATTTATACTGTTGGAAAAAGTTGGAGTGTTCAAACTTTAGACCTTGGTTTTCATTTGAACTCTGGCAGTCACTTCAAAATGCATCGTTATAAATGATATAACTTATTTACCGCACTAATTAATTAAAAAACAGTAAAGCCGAATAAAACCATGTATTACTGAGAATTCAAATTTCTTGGATTACCATATAACTACTAAAATAAATTCTCAAAGAATGTATTGTTCGAAATTTTTATTATTATTAAATTATCTAGAAGATTAAATTTTAGATTCTAAAATTCTAAAAAAATGTTAAATTGATTTTCAAAAAGATATAAAATAAAAATACTTTTAATTGGAAAAAATATATAAACAATACTTGTTAAAAATAAGGTAGCAGTACTATAATTAACTCCAAGTAATAATTCCTATAAACATGTTATAATATTTATTTCAACTGTTCAAAAAATCAGTTTCACTATATATAGTGCAACAAAATGACATCTAATTTTTTAAAAGCTTAGCAACATTA
This sequence comes from Capillidium rhysosporum, assembly GCA_037055185.1. Classification (NCBI taxonomy): domain Eukaryota; kingdom Fungi; phylum Entomophthoromycota; class Entomophthoromycetes; order Entomophthorales; family Capillidiaceae; genus Capillidium; species Capillidium rhysosporum. The sequence continues at coordinate 27,029 of JAWQFY010000091.1, forward strand.
AATATCAACCAATAAATTAATAACTCTAAACAAAGTAAAAATTATATATATAATTTTTATCAAATTTCTCAAACTTTATATATATAAATTATATACTAAATAGGAGATTAGCTGCTTTCTATTTAAAAAGCTTAATAAAATTTCAAAACTTAATATAGTTAGATTTTAACTAAATAAATTTTAAAGCTCTTAATATATTTTACTAAAAATTATATAAAAATTAAAAATTTTAAAGGTAAATAAGTTATGCAAGTAGCTTATTAATTTAAAAATACTGCACTTCTTTAAAATTTAAATGTATTAAAATACATCTAAAATTTTTCAATATTTATATAATATATATATATTATTATATAAATTAAAGAATATTTTAATATACAAATTTATTATAATAATTTAAAAAATATATATTTATACTAAATATCTTTTTAATATATAAATTTATATTTTATAATTTTTAACTATATACTTTAAACTTTAACTGCTTTATTAAAACTATATAACTTATATATTTTTTTAAAACTGCTTTACTAGTATTATTTATAAGTTTTATAGCTTTATAAAATTATATATACTTAATATATCTTTATAAACTATTAGTATTTTTTATTTTACTATATAAAATAAATAAATTGTAATACTACTACTCTTTTTAGCACTTTTTAAGCCTTATTTAAAAAATATTTAAGTATTTTTAGTTAATTTAAAATTTATGCTAAATTTAGTATAAATAGATAGCTTTAATATAAGTTAAGAATTTTAATATTAATATTATATACAAATGAAATTTTTATAATTTTTAGTTATTATAGCAATATAAAAAGTAGTAATTATATATTATATATATAGCTATATATTAAAATATTTTAATAGTTTTTTTAATTAACTTTTTATAAAACTTAAAGTAAATCTAAGTAAATATATATTAATAGTAATATTTCTAAAATTTTAGTATTAAAGTATTTTTATTTATATTAAATTTAAAGTTATATATATTTTAAGATTTTAAATAATACTTTAAAGTATAATTTTAAAGTATTATAATTTTACAATATTTTTAAACTAATTGTAAATTTATATATATAGTATATGAATTAAATATATATATATATTATATTTACTTTATATTTACTTACTTTTTAGATTATATTTATAATTTAAAACTAAATATTTAAATTTTAAAATAATATTTTAAATATATTAGCTATACTTTTAACTATATAATTATATTGTTATATTATATAACTTTTAATATTTATTTAAATATAGTAAATTTTATAATTATTAATTTACTTTTATACTTTTTTACTTTTTTAATAAATATAATATAAGCTATTTTCTTTTATTTTTTTATAAATATAATATAAATTTTAGATTTTTTTAATATATAAATATATTAATACTAAATTAATATTTTATTAAAGTTTTAATATATATTTATAATTCTGTTATAATATTATATTTTGAAAAATTGTAAATAATAGCTAAAAAATATATAAAATCTACTTATATTTATATAAAATAAGTACTAATTATAATATTTTATAATTTTTAATTTTTTTTTAAACAAATTTTATTAGCTTAATTTTTTTTTAAATTTTAAAAATAAAAGTAGCTAATTATTTATTTATATAATTATTTTAAAATTATTAAAACTATAAATTATAGCTTATATTTTAAATTTTAATAAAGGCTATTTTTTTATATTTAATTTTATTAAGTTTAAATTAATATTAAAATATATTTTTGGTATAAATTTTTTAATTTAGTAATAGTTATAAAATAAGTGTTTTTAATATTTAATATATAATTAATTTTAATTTAATAGTGAATAAAAAGATTTTAATAATATTAAAAGCTTTTTAAAACTATTAAGAATAATAGAGCTAGTTTAATTTTAAAAAGTAGCTAATTTTAATTTTAAAAATCAAATTAAAAAAAGTTGAGCTAATAAAATTAGCTAAAAATAACTTTTTTATTATCTTTTATATATATATATTAAAATATATATTTTTTTTAATATATTTTCTAAACTTTTTTAAAATATTTTTACTATTATATAATAAGTATCTATTTTTAAAAATATATATTAATATATATTTAAATATAATAAAATTGTATATATATTTTAGCTATTACTTATAATTATTAAAATTTTAATAAAATAATATTATAGTATTAATCTATTTATTTATTAAAAAATAACTAAATTTATACATTTTTTAATAATTAAAAAAATAAAAAAATAAAGCTTATATTAAATTTACTATATAAATATAATAATATTAAAATTATTAAAATAAAATATATATTAAGAAATTATACTATTGTATAATATAGTTACATAATTATTAATATAGCTAAAAAATGGTTAAAGTTATACTTTAAATATTAAATAATTAACTTTTATTATTAGTAATTATAATATATATATATATACTTTTAATATACTATTTAAAATCTTTAAATAGCTAAAATATTAGCTTAAATAGCTTAATTTAAATATATTTTTAAATATTTACTGCTATTTTTTTATAAAAATATATATTATAGAATTTATAAAGTTATAATTTAACTTTTTTATAATAAAGCTTTAAAAAAATTATATAAATAAAATTAAATAGTTTTTAAAATTTGCAAAATACTAAATTATAGTTTTAGTATTATAATATATTATTAAAATAATTTTAAAACTAGGTTTTAAAACTAAATATATTTTTTTTATAAATGCAGTATTTGCAAAATATATTAACTACTTAAATAATATTATTTAAATTTATATAACTTTATTATTTAAGCAAATATAAGTTTAATAAATATAATATCTTTATAGTTTTACAATATATATTAACTTTATAATAAATTAAAAAATTGTATTCATTTAATAGCTTTAATATTAATTTAAAAATATAGCTTTAAAAGTATAAAAAATACTTAATATATATAAAAATCTATATTTAATATATATATAAAATAATTTTTATATTAATATATTTATAGTAAAGCTATAAAAGTCTAAATTTACTTAAATATTTTTATTTTAAGTTTTTTTAAAAGTTTATTTAAATAGCTATTAAACTATTTTAAAACACTTTTATATTATTATAATAATTAGAAAAAAAAACTTAAACTTTATATTATATATATAATATATTAGTATTAAGCTTTTTAAATAATAATAAAATAAATGTTTAGTTTTTTTATTTTTAAAAAGTATATTTAATATTATAAAGCTATTAAATTTATAAAAAGTACTAATAAAAATAAATTTAAAAAATTTAAAAAGCTATAAAAAGTATATAGCTTATTATGTTTTATTAAATATTTAATTTAATATCAAGTATATTAACTTAGTTATACTTTTAAATTAAAAGTAAATAATTTAGTTAATTATAAGCATAGATAAAAAGTGAGCATTTAAATTTCATTTTTATAATTAAGTTAAAGTTAAATGCTTTAACTTAATTATACTTTAAGATTTTAAAAATATATTATAAAATATAATAATAATAAATTATATAAAATTTTGTTTAAAGTAAAAGGTATTTTTATAATATTTTTAGTAACTTATTTATAAAAATATTAAATAAGCTTTAAAAATAAAATAAACAAACTATTAAAAAATTTACTTAATAAGTAAATATGTAATAAATATTATTTTAAGAGTTTATTAAATTACAAATAAATTATTTAGTAAAATAATATACTATTATAATAATAATAAAGCAATTATATTATTAAAGTATTTTAAATAAAAGCTTGCTTTAATAGTAAGACTATTTTAGTAAACTTTTTACTAATATATCTTTTAATTTAGAAAATATTATTTTAAATTAAACTTATAATATTATTAAAAGATTAATATTAATATAAAGTTAAGTAAAATGTATTTAAGCTTAATATACTTACTATAATAATATAGTTTTAGCTTAAAATATAATATATCTAAGTTTATATTATATAGCTATAAATTATATAATTTTAATAAAGTAGTTAAAGTTTAAAATTTATAGTTAAAAATTATAAAATATAAAATTATATATTTTAAAGATATTTTACTATAAATAAGCTTTTTTTAAAATAATAATAATAATAATAAATACTTTAAAAAATATAATATATAAAAAGTAAAATAATATTATCTTTTTTATTTATAATTATAATTATTATTTTTTTATTAGTTTTATTTATAATTATAATTATTATTTTTTATAGTTTTTTACTAAATTAATAAGTAAAAACTAAAGCTAACTTAAAAAAAAGTTTAGTATATTATAAAGTAAATTTTTATTTCAATAAATATATATTTATAGCCTTTAAAAAATTTTAAATATATTACTTTATATTTTTTATTTAAAATTTTATAAATTTATAAAAACACTTTTTAATTAAAAAAGTTAAATTTAGCTTAATTTTTATAAAATTATAAATTATATAATATTTAAATTATAAATAACTTTTAATTTAGTAAAACTAAAAAGTTAAATATTTTATAAATAAAATTAAGTTTAATAATGTAATATAATTTCAAAATTTTAAAATTTTAAAATAGTAAAATTTTAGCTATTTAATTTAAAATTTTAAACTAGTTACTTTTATAAATAATTAATTTATAATAAATAAATATAAAGCTAAAATTTAAGTTAGTATTATTATTTTTAATAAAAAATAAATATTAAAATTATTTAAAAAGTAAGTTTATATATAGTTAATATTATTATAATTTATTTAAAAACTATATAATTATATAGTAATTTATATTTTTTATTATTAGTAGTATATAATTTTAGTAATTATAATTTTAATAAAAATAACTTTAATTTAAAAATTTTATTTTTAAATATTTTTATTATTTATTTTAATACTTTTAAAGTTTTTTAAAAAAATATTAGCTAAATATAATTTAATTAAGTAAAACTAATAATTATATATTTTTAAAATAGTTAATAAATAATATATATTAGTAGTTTATTATTAAACTTATTATGATATATTAAAAATACAAAATATAAATTATATTAATAATAGGTTTAAATCTAATACACTTTTTTAATTTAACTTTGTTATATTTTTATAAGTAGTATTAAACTATTTTAAGCTTTTTTATTAGTTAAAAAGTATTTTAATTTGATAATATTAAATTTTACTATATATTTTTAAATTGAAAAGGTAAGTTTTCAAAATAAAATTCTAGTAAAATAAAAGTAAATTCCAACTTAATTTTATATATAAATTTAAAACCTGTATAAAAATCAATTTTAATTAAATGTAAAATCTTAAATTTTATTCCAAAAAGTGCTTTTAAGATTAATTTTTTTAACTTTTTAAAAGTTCTTAAAATTATCATTAAACTATTAAAAATAAATAAATAAATTAGTATATTTATTTAATTTGAATATCATTTAATTAAAGAATTTTTATAGGTAAATTTTTATACATTAAAAGTATAGGAAAACACTTAAAGCTAATCAACTTATTAAAAGGAATAATAAGTTTATTAATTACTGTAATTTAAAAAAATCTACTTAACAAAGATTGCTTCAATTAAGTCACATTAAGATCCCTTAAAAGAAATTTAAAGTATAAAGAGTCATTTATAGCTATCTAAATTTAAATATAAAAGAGAATATAGTAACACTAACTTAATTTCGTAATACGGTAAAATATAGCTTAATAAAGCCTGTTAGGCCATTTAAAAAGTTTTAATAAATGTTAGTAAAACTTTAAATTTTAAATTGCTTTTATTTAGATAACTGCAAAGAATGAAAAAGACAAACTCTATCAAATATTTTTTACTTTTTAATACTAAATATAAATCGATATTTAATTTAAAAACGATTTACATAGCAAATGTATATAGCGTCAACAATTTAATATGATAATTGCTCATTTTTGAAAACTGTAAATGAATTGAGATGTGTTAGTTAAGAGACGGAATCAAAACTTGAACTAGGAGATAACTTAATTTTTTTGAAGTGTAGAATTATATCAACTGAATATTCTCAAATATTTATACTCTACAGAGTTAGTATTTCAAAAAATAGATGTATATTGTGATTTTCAAAAAATAAATTATGCTAGATTCAAAAGTTTCCTTGCAGAACTTGAGTTTTTGACTTACAAAATTAAAATTAAAAATTTCAAATTTGAGAAACTTGTCGAATTAAGCTCGATTTTAGAATCTTTTTATTAGCTATAAATTTAGAGATAGAATCAAAAGTTTGTGTTTTTTGCATTTAACGCAGCTCCTTTTAATACTAAAACATTACACATTTTCTATAAGCTCTTTAGGCTTCCCAAAAGATACCGGAAAATATTAAAAGCATGCCTACAGATAGTCGTTCAAGAAAGGAAGATAGATACGAAAGTTCACCTTCATTAGATAGACGTCGCTATGAAAGATCCAAATCACCAAGATCAAGTCGTTTAGATTCCAATAACAAAGAATCGCGAAATAGTGGTAACTTAAATTTACTATATAAAAGTTAACTTTTATAGATCCTCGAAATTCGAAAAAAGAACTCGATAGGGATGATGATTTACGATCTTCTAGATATAGTACTAAAGATTCTGAACGAAGAAGTAGATATGATGAAGGTAAAAATCCAGACCGTAAGAGAGAAGATTCAAGAACTCGTAGTCGAGGTAATTACAGTAAAGATTTTATATGATTAAAAGTACTAGAACGTTATAGTAGAAGTAGTCGTTCGAGGCACTCCGAAACAAGAGATGGTTAGTTAATGGCATGTATTTTGTGCTAATCTGCTTTTAGAATTTGGAGAAGATTTAGAAAGGTACCAAAGGTCTAGTAACCGAAGGTACCGTGAGGACAGTTCCGAAAGGCGTAGTAGTAGGTACCATTCCCGTTCCAGATCTAATGATCGGAGACGTAGAGATTATAGCGATAGCGAAGATGAATATGATAGACGCAAGCGATCTAGTAGGTACCGAAACCGATCTTATTCTGGTGAAAGAAGCCCGAGCAGCGATGAAGGACGTTATCGACGTTCTTATACTAAAAGTTCTGGTAAATTAATGTATAGAATACTTTTTCTGATCCTTTTTAGATAAATCTAACGGTGGTAAAGGAAACGGTGACAAGTAACAGAGTACTCTTTCTACAGTACATTAATTTTTATTAGAAATACAGATTCAAAAATTAATGAAGAAGTCGATCCGTCAGTTGACCCAGATGGTGCCCAAGCTGCTATGATGGCTATGATGGGATTTTCAGGTTTTGATACTACTAAAGTAAATATATTATTAAAGCCCTAACTAACTTTGACTAGAATAAGAAAGTTGAAGCTAACGATGTCTCAGCAGCTTCTATTAAGAAACATAGGCAGTACCGCCAGTATATGAACCGTAGAGGTGGATTTAACAGACCTCTTGATAGCAAATAATTGGAATAATTCGTTTAATTATTGAGATATTGCTCATTAATTAAACTATATGATTTTAATTATTTGATATAACTTAGCATTCTAATACCAGTGTATACTTTTTGTAAGAACTACTTATGTGGCTTAGTTTAATTTGTTTATTGTAAAAGTTTTTCAATCTAAATTCTTTAAAAATTAGTTTAACACTCAAAAACAATGATTGAAAATAAAGCTAAAATAAATAATATCACTAAATACTATTAAACCTAGTTATCAACTTTTCTACTCTAGTATAAATTAATACTACAATACAATTGTGATTAGCTACTTTCAAAAGTAACTGATTTCAAGTTTAAAGTTAAATAACTAAAAATAAAAATATACCATATTGATTTTTTAGATCAGTATAAACCTAAAGCTATAAATAAAATAAGCTTAAAAAGAATTATTTTATTACAACAACAATTTGAAATGCTAAAAATTAGAAGTTTTCTAATCTAAATTTCAATTTAGATTACTAGTAAGTTTTAGAAGTTACTACAATTTTAGTAGAAAAGTAAAAGAAATTAGAAACTATAATAATAATAAAACTATAAAGCAATATATAATATAAACTATATACTAAGCTTTTAGTAATAAAATATCTAAAAAATTTATATTTATATTATTTATTTGGTTTTATTTTTCTATTTTTATTATAATTTTTCAAATACTTTTAGTTTTTAGCTTTAAAATAGCTAAAAAGTTTACATTAATTTACAATAGATTAAACTTTAAAAAATTAAAGATGGTAGCTTTTAGAAAATAGTATTATTTAATTGCTAATAGTCTAGCATTTATTTAAGTTAATAATATTTTTAACATTTTATTTTTAAAACTAAAATTAAAAAATTATTTATTTTATTTATATACTATTAAACTACTAATAATTAATTTATAAAATATATTAATTTTAGTAAATTTTACTTTAACTTTAAAAAATATATATTCTTTATAAAAGTATATATATTTAGTTATATAAAATATATATATACTTTTTTAAAAATTGCAATAAAAATATATATTAAAGTTTTTTTTGCTTTATTAATATATAAAATAGTATACTTTTTTATTACTATATTATTATAAATTTATTTAAATTTAGTTTACTAATTATATATTATAGCTAAAATTTATAAGTTATATAAATATAATAATAAATTTTAAATTAATAGTATTTTTTAATTATAGTAGTGAATATATATTAGCTTTTTATTTATATCTATTATTTTAAAATATAATAACTAAAAAAATTAAAATTTATATATATTTATTTTACTAAAATAAAAAATTTAATATATTTAGTATTAAATATTTAAATAATATAAAATAAATCTTTTTAAGCTTATTATTTAGTATATATATATAAAGCTTATTTACTAATATTAGAAATTAAGTTATATAAAAACTTTAAATTATTATTTTATTAAAAGTAATAAAAAAATTAGCTAATTTTATTTTAATAAAGCTAGTTTTTTTTAGTTATTTAAATATATATATTTTATTAACTAGCTATATTCTTATTTTTTTAATTAAATTTACTATTTTTTTAATTTTAAAAATAATAGTAAATTAATATTTATTTTAAAATAACTATATAATTATTTATATAGTTAATATAAAATTATTCTTTTATTATTTTTAAAATTTAGCTTATTATTTCTAATTTAAATTTAAAACTTTTAATATATTTTTTTAATTATTTATACATTTAAAAATAATTTTTATTTATTTATATTTAGCTTAATTTATCTAAATTAACTTAAAACTATTATTTAAACTAATAGCAATTTAATTAATTATTTGTTAAAAACTTAATATTTTAATTATAACTATTAATTATAACCTATTACTTTATTTAGTAAAAATAATATTATAAGTTTAAAAAAATATCTAAAACTATAACTTTAATTAACTATTATTAAAAATATATTATACTTATTAAATAATAATAAATAATCTGTATTATTTATTAGCTTTAATTTTATTAATTACTTTTTTTATTAATTTTACTTAACTCTTTTTTATAGCTAATTTTTATTTAATTAAATTTTTATTTTCAATATAATTATAAGTTATTGTTTTATTTTAGCAATAGCTAAATATTTTTTCTTTTTAGTTTTATTTTTTTGTTTTATTTTTAATTTTAATTACTAGTTTTTAATTTTAAAGAAAAGTATTTAAAGTTTAGTTAATTTAATAAATTAGTAAATTATTTTTAACAAAAATATATAAATAAACTTTTTTTATAATATTAAATTATTATTGCTTATATTTATAATATATAATACCTAATTTAAAAAAAAGAAAATTAAGTTTTATTAATAAGATAGTATTTTTATTATATATAATATTATTTAAATTAAATTTTTTTTAATTATTATTATTATTTGCAGTAAAATATTACTTTTAAATTTATACTTTACAATTAAAAACTATTAATTTTAAGCTATAATATTTTATTAAAACTTACTATTTATAACTTAAAGTTTTAATAACTATATAAGTATTTTTTAAATTACTTTACTAGTATTTTTATAAAATTTTACTTTATAAAACTAAATATTCTTAATATAATTCTATTAAAAAATAATATTTTTCTATTTATTATATAAAAATAATAAAGTACAACTTTTATTTATATTTTTATAGCATTTAAACTTTACTTAAAAATTAAATTATAAATTATAAATATTTTTTACTATATAAAAACTAAAAATTATACTACTAAACTAGTTAATTATTTTAATATTATATATATAATATATAAAATTTAATAATTTTTTTAGTTATTATAAGTTTTAAAAATAGTAATTATATATAAAATATATAGCTATATATTAAAATAGCTTAGTAGTTTTTTAAAAAACTTAAAATAAAACTATTTTTATAAATTTATATTTTTATTATTTTATTATGAAAAAATTAGTATTAAAATTACTCTATATATATAAAATATATAACTATATTATATTATAGCTTAGCTTTTTAATATATATTTAATATTTATAAATATAAGCTATAAATATATACTTTTTATAATTATTAATTTTTTTTTACTTATATTTATTATTTAAGTATAATATATACTATTTAATTTTATTTTTTTATAATTTAAAATTTTAAAAACAAAATACTTATTTTTATTTTAAATATTAAAATATTTTTAAATTATAATATATTTTTTAAATAATATATATATTAATATTTATAGCTTTTTAGTATTTAATTTTGAAAATTTTATATTTATAATTTTTACTTTAATTATGATATTTTAATAATTAATTAGTTAAAAATAAAAGCTTATAATTTTATTTACAGTTTTAAATAATATAAAAATAAATAAATAATAATAATAAAATAATATTAGCTATATTAAATTAGTTTTACTTTTAATTATACTGTTTAAAAATAAAATTATTTAAAAATATATATTTTAAAATAAAAGTACTTTATATTTAATAGCTATATTATTTAATTTAAAATTTATTTTTAATATAATAAAAGATATTATTAGCTAAAAATAATTATATTAAGTTTTAATATTTATATAAATTACTTATAATTAAAACTAGAAATTAATAAAAATAAAAAAATGAATTATATATATTGTAATAATTGCTAATATTATTTAAAAAAGTTTTTTTTAATATTTAAATATTTTATTTTATTATTATAAGTAAACTTAAATATATAAATTTTAATTTATTATTTATTATTTTAAAAAATACTTATTAATAAAATAAGCTTTACTAATAGCTTTTATAAAATACTAAAAATATATTAATATTTATTTATAAATATTTTTTTTCTAAAGTTTTATTTATTACTTTATTATTATCTTTTAAACTTTTAATAAATTTATATTAAAAAACTAATTTATTTTTATTAGTTTTTTATATATAAATTTATTTATTTTAAAGTATTTTAATAATATTTTAATAAAAGCCAACTTTTTAAATATAAATTTTATAATTTACTATATAGAAATAAACTAATTTTATATACTTTTATTATTTTTTAACTTTAATACTATTTATACTTATATTTATAATATTTGCATTTTAAAAAAATTAAAAAATAATAATAAAGCAAAAAAAATTCTAAATTTTTATAATAAATTTTTTTTATTAACTTTAAAATTATTAAAAAATATTTTAATTAAATTTAATTAAAGTTAATAAACTTATTTTTTAAAGTTTTATTTTCAAACTAAATTATATATATAAATATCTTATTTAAATAGTATTTTTTTATAGTTATTTATTTTTTACCTTTTAAAAATTTTATAAAAGTTTTTAATAAATTTATTTAGCTTATATTTATTAATATTTTTAATATAATTTTTATATTTTATTTACTAATTTAATTTTTTTTAATAAATTAAATAAAAAGATTTATATTTATATAATATTTATATTGATAATTTGATATTTTTTAAATTAAAAATAAAGTTATAAATTTTTAAAACTAACTAACTATATATATTATAAAAAAGTTAAGTTTATTTAAAATAAAGATTTATTAAAGTATACCAAAATTTTAAAATAATGTATTAACTTTAAAATATTTTATCTACTTACTAATTTATTTAAAAAGTTAATTATTTTTTAATCTTTATTTTTTATTAAATATAAAAAATATATAATAATTATATTATATTAAATTTTACTTTTTATAATATACACTACTATTTAGTTTTTAAAATTTCAAATATTTATTCTTTATTTTTAATTTAAAATATATTATATTATTAATCTGAATATTATATATTTTTTATTTATAATATATAATTAAATAATTTATTATTTTTTTATTTTATTTTATTTTTAAAACTAAAAAATTTTAATATAAAACTTTCAAAAAACCAAATTTATATTAGTACTTTAAATTTTAATAAACTACTTATTTTATTATTTAATTTTTTTTTAAATTTTTAGATAGTTATAATATATTTAAAATTTTAAAAAATGTAATACTTTTAAAAATATTTTTATAGTATATTTATTTTTATAAAAATATTATTTTTCAAAAAACTTTTAGTAAAGTATACTAAACATTTTAAAAATTTACATATATCTAAAACTAAATAAATAATATTTATTTTTTTAGTTAAAATCCAATTATATTAAAATTTTGAAATTTTATCAAGCTTTTTAAATAGGAATCAGCTACTTTTGAAAGCAGCTAAACTTTTATTTATTTTGTAAATATAAATAAAAAGCAAATATATATTTAAACTTAATTTTTTAATTTTTTTTAAACTCTGTACCTATATTCTAGTTTAATAATAATAAATAGTATATTGTATTCAAAAGTTAAAGTTTGTATTATATTAATAATAAACTTGAACCTGCTAAAGCTTTTCTACACAAAATTTTAATATTCTTATTAGTAATATTATACTATTTGTAGTTTAATTATAAGTTAGAAGTGTATTATTACTTGTTTGATCCTAAGTTTTACTGTTGGTTACTAGTGTAAAAATTAACTTATTCAAATTTGACTGCAAAATAAGTTAATTTCAAACTAATTGTATGAAAACATTTAAATTTTAGATAAACCTTAAATTTGATTGAACATTAAAGCTTAATTCATGACCCATCAAACTGTTATAAATTTAAATTTCATTTAACCATTAGATGTAAGCTCAAGAAATATCGTCAAACTTATTACTTTGTTAAATTTGATCCTTGCTAAAGTTCTTGATCAATTCCTAAAATAGCTATTTTTAGAATTACATCATAATTAATTTCCTTATGATTAACGGGCCTTTACCATAAATAGCACATAATAACCACTTAGTATCCAAGTATACCGCACTTCATTTCGTGTAAATTTAGATTCTGGGAAATTATTCAATACCTATACGTTTAGTCATTCTTATCAAAAAGCCGGTCGATTAAAATTCTACGAAGAGCTCTCCAAGCATACCCCCCACCTTTTTTGCAACTATTGGCTCAGATTTAACATTTAAGATTGCTAAACTTTTAATAACTTTGAGCTTAGTTTTACGATTTCAACTCAGACTAAACTTGGTACATTAATAAACATACCGTTTTTTAGATTATAATGACATTTAAAACTTCACAAAAAAATATCAGCTATACCATGGAAAATATAAACCCATTCAAAAACTATTTAAAGGCGACTGAAAAAACAGGTACCTAATTACTTTATTTTAGATTTAATTAACTAACTTGAAACAGTAAATAAGGAAGAAAAACGAATTACTCTTGCTAAAGAACCCAATCCTTTTGAACAGAGTTTCAGCAAAAATAGCATAGTTGAATCCGTGAAAGAAGAGAAGCCAAAATTAGAATTACAGAAGCCTACTTTGCCATCAATTTCTTCAATTAATAATTCAAGTGAAGGACTTGACTTTCCGGTTAAACTTTCACCTTTAATTTTATTTCCTTCAACACAAAATCAGTCGAACGAGAAAAGTCAAATTGCAAAAATTCTTCATCCTCCACTTACTACTAATGCAGCTTCATTTACCAATCCTCAGGTGATTAATGCTAATTTAAATCAGTCTGTTCCACCCAACACTCATGCAACTATGATCCCAAGCATGCAAAATAGGATAAACGCCTCTAATTTTCAATATGCTCCAACACAAAATATGTTTAGAAATAGTTCGAATCTAATTGATCAAGTACAAAATTTAACTATTGGAGTAATCAACCCAACCGTCCCAGCTATTCCTACTGGAATGCCATACATTGCCTCTTCTTCAAATTTAATTGTCGATTCTGGTATTCGAACTCAAAATGTCCCCACAGTTCCAATGCTTCCCATTTCATTCCCTACATTAGAACCTGAAAAACCTAAAAAGTCTACTGGTGGTAGAAAACGGCTCCCTACCGATGGTATGAATCCTAAGAAAATTGATTTTCTAGAACGAAATCGCAAAGGTACCAAAATTATCAAACCTTTCTAATTTTTTAGCTGCCCTAAAGTGTCGACAGCGCAAGAAAGATGAATTCCGTCGATTGCAAGAAAGCCATAAGTTCTTAGACATGACTAACAAGCTCCTGGTTAACGACATTCAACTTTTGACCCAGGAAGCACATAAATTACGAAGTATGATAATATCACATGGTTCTTGTCCTACAGCTCGAGCAGCAGGTGTCATGGGAGAACTCACGCTCCCGCCCCCATCAAATGTTCAACATTCTATCCCTTTACTACCTCTACCTATGTGATCTATTTACAAAAGTGTATATGTAATTTTTAAATCACTAATATGAAACTAAAATTTACTATAGGCTTTCCAGCTACTGTTTAATTAATTTACCACCGATATGCCCAGCTTATATTTTCTAATGTTTCTGTTTGTGTATCTAACATGATAATCGTTTTGTAGCTTTTAAAAATACTATAGATACTTTCCATGAATTTGTCCAAAAGGTATGGTTTTTAGTGGTAAACAATATTGAACATGAATAAATTATTGCTATAAAATAATATGAGTATATGCTATCATATAAATAATTCTTTTTTGTAATAAATGTTTTCATCTAACTATTTTAATGATTCTTTATTTTTGGTAAATAATATTTTGTTCTACTTTAGAACTTATGGCTTTTTAGAATGGTTTCAAGTTTTGCATTTTTTGGTTAAAATGTAAATTTTAAATTTAACATCTCTTATTTGTAAAAGGAATATAGGGCTAAAATTGATCTAACAGTAGTGATTTAAACTATGTAAAAGTTTTTAATTGACATTACTACTAATATGAAAGTAATGACAATTAAACTACATTATTTATAATAATAGTTATAAATATATAAATACTGAACAGTAGTCAAAAACTAAATTATATATTTATAAACCTATAATTATTATATTAAAATTATATAGTCATAATTATTTTTAATTTTTTAATCTTAAGTATAATTTAATATAAAAACTAGACTATATATCTTAAAAAATTTATAAATTATTTAGCTTTTTTAAACTAATAAAATAATTTAAACATTATTAAAACACTTATATAGTTATTTAATAAAAATATTTATAATAAGCTTAGTTTATTTTTTTATTAGATAATATATTTTAGTATTATAAAGCTATAGGTTAAAAACTAAAGTAGGAGTAAATAGTATAAGTAGTTAAATCAATAGCTAAAAGTGTAAGTTTTAATAGTATTTTTTAAACTTTAAATAGTAATAAAAAGTATATTTTTCAGATATAGTAAATATAATATATAGATAAAAAGTAAGAAAATTAAATATAAAAATCAAATAAAGTATTACAAGAATAGAATATAGTTAAAAAATAAGTACAACTTTTAAAAGCTATATAAATAAAATTTTAATTATAATATAAGAATTTATAAAACTTATTTATATTAGTTTTTAGAGTAAAAGAAAAAAATATATAAAGTAATGTTAGCTACAATTTTAAAAACTATTATTTTAAAGTTTTTATATTATTTAAACTAGTATATTTTTAGTATTTTTGAAAATTTTATATATTTAAGTAGTTTTTTATTATTATTATCTAAAATTTATTAATATTTTTAACAATATTTTATTAAAGACAAAATTTAATATTGGTTTTAAAAATTTAATATATATATTTTTAAAGTATTTATATAAAAATATTTTTTTAAAAGGATAAATTATAATTAGTTTTAACTTAGTTAATAGATAATTTTTAATTTATTAAGCTAGTACTTTTTAAAAAAAATTATAATATTATAAGTATAATATAATACTTTTATAATAAGTTTTTAAAAAGTTATATATATAATATTTAAATATTATAAATTATATATTTTTAATATTAAATTAAAAACTTTATTTTACTTTATTATAAATATTAGTATATAAAAATAAATAAACTTTAAATTATATTTTTAAATAAACTAATTTAAATAAAGTATAAAATTATTATATTTTTTTAATTTAAAGTAAATATATAAAAAAAGCAATATATATATTAAATAAAATAAAATACCAAATAATAGTAAGTTTATTTTTAAGTATTTATAAAAATTTAATTAGTAAAAATAAAAGTATTAAAAAACTAATATTTATAAATTTAAAAATATTATACTTTAAAATAATAAAATTATAACTATAATATTAATACTAATTTTAATATATTTAAAGTAAAACTTAAGATAAAGTTTTAAATATATAAGATTAAAAAATTAATTTAATTAATTTAAAGTTAGTTATAATTAAGAAAATAATATATATATATAATTTTAATAATAATTATTATATTAGTTTTATAATAAAAATAAAAAATAAAAATACTTTTTATTATTTATATATATAATAATTTAAATAATTATATCTTTGAAATAGTAACTAATTATATTTTAATTAATAATAATATAATTTTAAATAAGCTTTTAAAAATAAAAGCTATTATACTTTTTAAATTTTAATATTATTAAAATATTTATACTACTTTAAAAATTTATATATATTTAAATACTAAACTAGCTAGAATTTAAAATAAACTTTAGATAAAAATTAAAATAGCTTTAAATAAAGATTTATAAAGTTAAAAATAACTAAAAAATATATAATATATTATTAAAATTTACTTTATTTTAAAAAAAAATATATATATATAAATTATTAATATAAATAATATATATATAATTTTTAAGTTTAAAACTTTAAATAGTAAAAACTTTGCTTTAATAATTATTTTTATTAATATTTTTACTATAAATTATAATAATAAATACTTATTTAATATTATTTTACTAATATTAAAATCAATAACAACATTTTTATTAGATATAAAACTTTTAACTAGCTTTTAATTTTACTTAATTATAGTTTACAATATTTTTTAAACTATATTTTAACTTATAATGAATTTTTTATTTTAATTTATACTTTATTTTTTAAATTATGATTTTATTATATTAGTATTAAATATATTTACTATATTTTTATTAATATAATTTTTAATTAATAAAAAAGGTTTATTAAAATTTAAAATAATTTTATAATTAAATTTAAAAAATAATTAACTTTAAAAAGTTATAATAGATAATATATTTAATAAAAAGCTTAAAATTAAAATAAAAGCTAAAAGTTAAATTAACTTTTACTATTTAAAAAAAATATTATTTTTTATTAAAATGTTTTTTTAAAATAATAGCTATTTGAATAATATTTATATAAGTTATAATACATTTAAATAATAAATTCAATTATTTAGCTAATTATAATTTATATTAATTTAGTAGTTTTAAAATTAATATTTAAAATAATGCTTTAAATATATAAAGAATTTTATTTATATTATAATAATATATATATAATATAAAGTAAAAATAACATTAATAGTATTATTTATATAGATTTATTTATAAATAACTAACTTACTTAACTACTAATAATTAAAAAAAAAACTATTAATTTATAAAAATAAACTAATATATATTTTTAAATTAGTAAAAATAGTATAAAAGCTAATAAATTTAAAATAGTAAACCAATATATAAATATATTTAAATATTAATATATAGTTTAAATCTTAACTTTATTAAAAATATTTAGGTTATAAGCTTAGTTTATAGCTTATACTTAGATAATAAAATAAAATATATTAGTAAATATAAATTAAATAAGTATATATATATAACTATTATAACTTATAATAAAATAATCTTTAATTTAAAAAATAATATATATAATATTTATATGTTTAAAATTTTAAATACATTTATACTATAAATATTTAAAATAAAAATAAAGATAA
The DNA here is from genome assembly GCA_037055185.1 of Capillidium rhysosporum. Classification (NCBI taxonomy): domain Eukaryota; kingdom Fungi; phylum Entomophthoromycota; class Entomophthoromycetes; order Entomophthorales; family Capillidiaceae; genus Capillidium; species Capillidium rhysosporum. Next base: position 45,190 of record JAWQFY010000091.1, read on the forward strand.
TTTTATAATAATACCTAAAATTTTAATTTATTAATTTATTTATTAATTTATTTATTAATATAAGTAATTTTTATTATTAGCAAAAAAAATTACTTTTAATATTAATATATATATATTAAAATAAATTTTACTAGTAAATGCAAAATCTACAATTATTTAATAAGTTTATATTTTTTAATTATTATTAACTTTTAGTAAATTTGCAAAAATATAATAATATATATTTATATTAAAATTTAGCTAATTTTAAATATAAATAAAATATTAAAATAATAAACTAAATAATAGCTTGTTTTTTATTTTTTTATTTAAAAATTCTAATAATTTAATTTATATAAATTAAATATTTACTAATTACTAACTTTATTATATTTTTATTTATTATTTTTTAGCTATTATTTTTATTTTTATAAGTTTATATACTTATATACTTGTATATTTATTTTTAATTTTTAATTTTTTTTTAAGAATTTTAATATATTTTATATTAGTTTTTTATAATTATATATATTTTTTAATTGTAAAAAATTTAATTATTTTAACTTATAAAAATATTAATACTAAATACCTTTTTTAAATTACTTAAATTAGTTATTTATTTATTAAATAGTATAAAACTATATATATTTTTAAAAAAAAATTTAATATTATTTAGTAAATATATTATTATTGTTTTAACTTAAAAAGTAGTATAAAAAATATATATTTACAATTTAAAAGTTTTAAATTAGTTTTTAAATAAATAACTAGCTTTAAAAGTAGTTTATTTTAAAATTAAAAAATATTACTTATTTTTTAAAAAAAACTAATAATTATAAAAATCATTATAATTAAATATATTAATTAACTATATTATTAAATAGTATAGCTATATAATTAAAAATATAGCTAAAGCTATTTAAGATTTTATTTTAAATATTATATATTTAACTTACTCTATTTAATATAGTAATTTTAATATAAACTTTTTTTTAAATATTTAAAATTAAACTATTTTTTTTTAGTAAAGCTAAAAAATTTAATATAAATTAAATTAAATAATTTACAAAATATTAAAATAAAGCTTTAGTGTTATAAAGTAATATTAAAACAATTTTAAAATAAAATAAAATAAAATAAAACTTTAAAATAAGTATTTAATAACTATTTTAATTATTTTAATATTAATATATTTATAGCTATATTGTAAAATTTTTTATTTATTTAGATAATTTTATTTTAATTTAAAAAAAATATTTAAAAAGCTATTAAGCTACTTTAATTTTTAGTTGTAAATTTTATATATAGTTGCTACTTTTTAAATAGCTATAATATTAGAAAAAATATTTAGTTTTATAAATTATATATTTAAAATATTAGCATCAAACTTTTTAATCAATTTTTTATATAGTAGATAACAATAAATAGCCTAATTTTTAATATTATTATAAATATTTAAGCTTTTAAATAAAGTTTAAAAGTATACTAAAAAAGATTTATAATTTTTTTTATAGTAAAAAAGAAAAGTACTAAAAAAATTAATATAGTTATATTATATATACTAGCTTTATAAAACTTACTATTTTAAAATTTTTATTATCAAAACTTTTTTAAAAAAATATATAAAAAGTTATATAGTTTTAATAAAGTAATTTTAGCTTATATCTATAAACATAATTACTTGTAGCTTTTAACTATAAATAAAAATGTATTCTAGTATAAACAAACTCTCTTTAAAGTTAGAGTATTAACCACTTAGTTTTTTAATTTTTTAAATTTATTATAATATTAAATATATATATTTATCAAATTTTTATTTTAGTAATTATAGTATATTACAAAATTTTGACTAAAATTAAAAAAAAAACTAGATTTATATTAATATTTCAAATTTCAATATATTATTTACCTTATTAAAATAAACAACTTCTATTATTAAATTTTTTTCTTTAAAATTTTTAAATATATCTTACTATACCTAAATTTTAAAGAGGTATACATACTACATAGTAGCTTATATAATTTTCTTTATATTGTTTACCTTCTAAAATTTTAATTTTTTAAAAACTTTTGGTAAAATACATTGAGGGTTTTAAAAGTTAATATATGGAAAGTACTAAATAAATATTAATAAACATTTAAATATTTTGTAGGAAAATAAACATTTTATATTAAAATTAAATATTTAAAAAGTTAAAGTCAATTATATAAATATAATTATTTTATATAAAAAGCTATTAAAAAATTAAAATTTCATAATAATATAGTTTTAAATTTTATAAATTTGTTTGAGTTAAAGTTTTTTATTCAAAAATGAACTTATCTTTTATTATTTTTGATACTTAGAAATAATTCAAGCATATAAAAATAAATAATGTTAATAAACTTTTTATTTTGGTATACGTTTAAAAAAACTATCAATAGGAACTGTACCTTTTGGAGCTACAGCTATCTTAGGTTTCTTTTTTTCTATTTTTACAGTCTATAAAATAAAACTATTAGCTATTGTTTAAGACTTAACATACCTGTGCTACGTCAATTTTACCAATAGGATTCTGGACTTCCATTAAAGCAGCCAACATATTTGATTTTTTTATATCACTTTAAAAATTTAGGTTAAAACAAATAAAATATATTTACTAATGTTTGCGTAAAACTTCATCCCAATCTTCATCTAAATACTCCATCATAATATAAAAAGTGTCTTCTGTATTGGCTATAAAAAAGTTAAATGTAAATTTCTTAAAAAAATACATCTTTCTTGATTGGCGTTTTTCTTATTCATAACTTGAAGGAGTAGATTAAACTTAAAAAATAATTAAAAACATTATCAATATAAATTTAAAGTACTTTATATTCAATCCATTTGAAAGCCTTTTTCTTATTAAATTTAAATAGGATCAAGATTTCTTCGCCCAAGTCTAATCCTATTTATCAATTAAATATATATACATTTAAAGAGATGTTTACTTTGAACATCACATAGAACTGAAGCCATATTCTCGCTATTTTCAAGCTGTAATAAAAGTTCTGGTAAAAAATTTTCAAGGGTTTGGAATTTATCGTTGGAAGCATTCTTTAAATAATTCAAATATAAATAATATTTCAAATATAAAAATTACAGTTGGGTTAAAATATGGTAGCATAAGAAAAATAGGATCTATTTCAGTAACTAAGTATAAATTTCCACCTTTCGTTACATTAGTTTTATAAGTTGAGCGCAAGTTTACCGTTTATTATTAAACTATTGTAAAAATTGGTTCTATAAGGTTGATTTTGTAAATGTTGAATTTCATAAATAGTTTTATCTTTAATAAGTATATTAATCTCTCTACCTATGCTTATTAAATTAAATTTACGCCAAGAAGTTTACCATTATTTGGATTTAAATATATACTCATTTTACTACCATCTATACTATTGTATCCAACTAGAAAACATTCAGATTATTTACAAAAGTATATTACTTGATGAAGGAAAAATGAAAGGATAGTATTTTTCAATGCTCATTTCTATTAATTATTACTATTTAAAAGTTTGTCTTCAAAAGTTAAAATTTTGGTTTAATTTCAATTTAAACTCATTTTCTTTGGCAGAGCCAATAGTAATTTCTAAATTGCAATTTTTAAAAGGAATTAATTTTATTTGGAGCAAACAATATAAAAGCAAGGGGAGAGTTAGAGAGGTATTAGAAGCTTTTGTCAGCTTCTATTGGTTGGAAGGCAAAGGTTGCAATGCAATAATTCCATTCCTGCTCTAGATCTATAAACCTAGAAAAAAATTAATTAGAAAGTTTATAGCTAAGGCAAGCTAATCCAGAAACTGAAAAGACTTAGTAATTAAATTATATATATATTGATATATTTAACATTCCCTTGTAAGAATAAGCAAAATTGTTGAAGATTCCAGCTAAAATTAGAGCTTTGTAAATTAACAATATACTTGTAAATATTAAGCAAATATAACTAGTAAATTAAACTAAGTATACTAATAAAAGTTATAGCAATAAAAGATAAAAAAGTATTTTAATTTAAAATTAGTTAGAAAAAAACTAACTAAAACTAACTTTTTTAGAAAACAAACCTTTGGTAATAAGCTTAATAGTTTATTTTTAATATATGTTTAAAATAATGCAATTAAAAAAATCCATACTAAAAAGTATTACATATTGAAAAAAAAGCTATAAATATAAATAAGTAGAGTAAGTTAGATATTAAATAATATTGTTAGTTTAAAAAGTACTTTTTAAATATTTTGAAGCAAAATTTTGAAAAATAAATAAAATAATTTTTTATATAAATAAATAAGTATATATGTTAAAAATAAACTTAAGCTATAGTTAAATAAAAATTATAGTACTAAAACTATTATATAGTATAATATTTTATAAATTAAATAAAAAATACTATTTAGTTTTAAATAATTAAAATTTAAAAAAGTTAAAAGTAAAGTGGATATTAGTAAATACAATTAAAAATATTAAAAAAGTTATAAAAATTAAAGAAAAAAATTAATAAATAATATAAAAATTTAAAAAATAAAATAAAAATAATAATAAAATAAAATTTAGCCTAATATTTAAAATAATAACTAATAGTTAAAAAATGTTTTTTCTACTAAATAACTATTAATAACTATTATAAATTTAAAATAGTAAAATTAAATTAAATTTATTAAGTATAAATTAGCTTAAATTAATAAATTAAAACTTACTTTATATTAAAAATATATATATAATTTAGCTTTAAAAAAAGATTTATAAAGTTTAAAAATATTTAATATTATAACAAAAATAAATGTAGCTATATATTTAAAAATTAGAGTATAATTATTAGAAAAAAATTAAAGGCAATAAAAAAATGTTAAAAAATAACTATATAATTTAAATAAAAGCTTTAAAAAAAGCAGAAAATTAATAAATAATAACTAGCTTATTTATAAAAGTAAAAAGCTTAATATTAATTAAATAAAAAAAAGTAAAAAATTAAAGTTAAAAAATAAAGTTAAAAAATGATATTTAATATATATATATAGTTTTAAAAAAATTGGATTAAATTTTAAATTAGTAATAAAAATTTTGTTTTTTTAATTATCTAATTAGTATATTAGAAAAAAAAGTTAAGTATAGTAAAAAAGATAAATTACTATATATAGTAATAATAATAATAATAATAATAAATATTAAAAAAATAGTTATAACTTTTATTTAAATTATATAGCTAATAAAATAAGTAAAATAAGTTAAAAAATAGCAATATATAAAAATAAGTTATTATTATATTAAAAATAAAATTCTATTAAAAGTAATATTTTATATTATAAAAAGCAAAAAAAAATCTAGTTTTAAATAGTAATATAATATTTAATTTTAGAAAATAGATGTAAGTTATATTGCTTTTACTTAAAAATATAAGTTATAATTAAAATTAATAATTTTATCTTAAATCTATATTAGATCTTTTAGACTAAAATATTTGATGTTACAATATTAAACAGCTCCTATACTATAAATATTATAACTAAATGCTTAAAATTCAATTCTTATATAAAGAAATATATATTAGATATACTTATAGTTTAGTGACTTGTACTTTTAACCTGAAATCAAAAATATTTTTAGTATAGACAGCCTTTATAAGCTTACTTAAGTTTAAGAATTTGTGCTTTTTGTATGGTAGTTTCTCATATTATAGGTAATCTATTTTTACTCTGTTTAAAATGACTTAATTTAACTACTAATTAACTATGTATTTTGGTAAAATGTTAAGGTATTAAGAATCAGCTCTAAATGTTTTCTTTTAAAAATTTGTGGCAAGCAGTATAATAAAAATACATTAAAATAATAAATACAATGGTTACCATTTCAATAATATATATGATATTAATATAAGAGCTTTTGGTGAGTATAAAGAGTAAGTTATTGGGTAACAGGTTTATAAGAAGTGTAGGGAAGGTAGGGTGCTACAGCTGAAGCTGGTGATTGAGAAGGGTAAGGAGGTGGTAGATAATGTTGAGGTGCATGATAAACCTACCATCCAAAAAGTAGTTTGAAAGTGAGTGTATATAGTGTGGTAGTAAATATAAAAGTAGAAAGTTAAACTTAAAAGCTTTACTGGAAAAAATGAATAGCTTGGATAACTTATTTCTCGTTGTTATCTGACGGTACATTAGAATTCTCCATTGTAGAGTTGTTTTCGGTATAGTTGAATTCGATGTTGTTTGAGTTCAGATTAGTATCTAAATCCCAATCTTTGCTATTGACCTGCTCCTCATCGTCAAACTTGATAGGTTGAGGTGGTGGTGTCTCATACCCAGGCTCAACCTTGGGTACCTTGTTGGGATCTAAAGTTCCATAATCGAGCTGTTTCTTCAACAAATTGACTTCTCTGTTCAATAAGAAATTCTGGTTAGCTAACCGGTTGACTTTATCTTCAAGTTCGTTAACATAAACTTTTTTCTTATGTCTAGATTCCTGAGCCGCTATACGGTTTCGTATTAAGCGTCGAGTTCTACGGTCGGTACCAAACCTTACCCCACTTTGGAAGTTACTACCGTCTTCACCTTCATTACCTTGGTAGTAATGATGGTGCGAGTTAGGTCCGGAATGGATCTGGCCACTTTGATCTTCAGAGTTGAAGTTCTCCCTCTTTATTTGGTAGCCATCTTCACTGTTGAAATTACTGTTCTCGTTATCATTGTCCTTACTGTTACTACTGAACTCATCACTGCTGGTAGCTGCAAACTCTTTCTTACGTTTCAAATTGTTGGAATCGGCTGTAATTAAATTAGGATCTGCTACTGAATTTACTTGCAGTTGAGGTATCTGTTGTCCCAAGTTGTTATTAGTAGGTACTACTGAAGCTGATGATCCGGCTATATTGTTATTACTTTCATCTATATAGTATAAGGGCGGTTCATACTTCATAGAACTAGCCTCATCCTCATTTATTTCTTCCGAATTTAGTAATGCATGAATCTTACTCTGTTTGGGCTTCTTGTTCACTGCTGGATTTGAATCTACAGTTAAACTTGTACTTGTACCAGTAGCTGTTGCATTTATAGTTGTAGTAGGTGCTTGGGTTGCTGGTGCCTGCTTTAAGGCTTGTGCCTGTGTAGCTGATACTGCTGTTTTACTCTTCTCCTCCATCGTTTTATATCTTTTAGTTTGTCTTGTGAAAGTGGTTAAAAGGCGACGTGTTCTAAAAAATTTGAATGTTTTGGAGACGAAATCATTTTTTAGATTAAATTTGTCAGCCTTTACATTTATCAAATTTCTCCCAAACACTTCATCCTAGTTATTTTTTAACCGTATTCAGGTTTTAGCCAATAACTATAACTAATTAAGACATTTTAGACTTTAAATTTTAAAGCACTTTTGGTGAAATACGTAACAAATGTTACGTCAGCAAATTCAGTTTGTAATTGGATCATTTTTTCATTTTAGCTTATAATTGGTTCAAAATTTTTCTTATTGATTTTGGGATAAGCTTCAGAAGCTGCAAAAATTTACAGATTTCAGCAACTGCAATTTTTTACAAATTTCGCAGTATGCGATACCCTTCAAAGTTGTAAGTTTCTAAAAAGGCTAACAGTTATCAAGCTGTAAGATAGAAGTAAATAAATAGATAAAAGAAGGAAGATGAGTCCTAAGAATCGGAACGATCGAAAAGATGCTAGGAAAGTAGCTAAAGAATTAAATTGGCCAACTGAGTCAACTTTTAAAATATTAATTTCGACCGATAACCACTTAGGCTATATGGAGAATGATAACATACGTAGTAATGATAGTTTCCATGCTTTCGAAGAGATTTTACAGCTTGCAACAAACGAACAAGTAAAAAATAAAATTTACGTTTTCTTATTTTTTGGAAGGTAGATTTTATTTTATTAGCGGGCGATTTATTCCATGAGAATAAACCTAGTAGAGAAACTTTGTATAGAACAATGTGTTTGCTACGAGCCTACTGTTTAGGTGACAAACCTTGTCAGATTAACTTTTTATCAGATCCTTCCATAAACTTTCAGGATAGGTAAAAGTTTTATATTTTAAAAAAATATTTATTGTTTTTTAAAGTTTTACAACCGTAAACTATATGGACCCTAATTTCAACGTAGCTATCCCTATATTTTCAATACATGGAAACCATGACGATCCATCCGGAGTAAATTTTTGGAAAACAATCTTTTAGTAACATAATTCATTAGAACTTAGGATTAGCAGCCTTAGATTTATTATCAGTATCAGGGTTAACCAATTATTTTGGTAAAGTACGGAATATTGACGATATAACATTAGACCCCATTTTACTCGAAAAAGGTCAATCCAAACTAGCTTTATATGGTCTAGGTAATGTTAGAGATGAACAACTATTACAGACTTGGTCACAAGGTAGAGTAGAAATAAATAGACCTGAAATCGATCCGGAAAATTGGTTCAATATACTTGCACTACACCAGAACCACGTACCTAGGGGTACTGTTGATTACCTACCGGAACGCTACCTATCTTCGGCGTTTGATCTGGTGATCTGGGGACACGAACACGAATGTCTCATTGACCCTAAGAAATCGTTGGAAGCTAATGTCTACGTATCTCAGCCTGGCTCCTCTGTAGCTACCAGCCTCTGCCCCGGTGAAGCAGTTAGAAAGTACGATTTTTATGTCTACTTAGTATTCAATTTTTTTTAAATAGACATGTAGCTATAGGATACATCCATCAGGATATGTTTCGGTTTGAGAAGTACGTGTTAAAAACTGTTCGACCTATGATATTCCGTGATATCACCATCAAAGAACTGCCCGAAAAGAATCCGGATACCGAGTTGAAGAAAATCATCGAATCTGAGGTAATCTAGATTAATTAATCAAAACTTATCTTTTTGTTGGTAGCTCGAATCAATGTTGGAAGAAGCAGACCAGGAATGGATTGACATCCACCGCGATTCATCAGACAAGCCACCTATCCTATTACCCCTTTTACGTCTACGTATTCAAGTGAACTGTAAAATCGATAGATTAAACGTACGTCAGTACGTCCAGAATTTTACGGCTCGTGTAGCTAACCCTAACGACCTAATACGCGTGTCTAAATCTAAGAAAATGGCTAAAAACGATTTGGATCCCTTAAAAAAAACTTTTGAGAAGTTACCGAGACTAATGACCACCCAACTCGAAGCTTTAATGCTGGAGGATATTGGTGATTATAAGCCCAGCCTGGTATCGGGGACTAAATTGGGTGAAGCGGTACATAAACTTGTAACTAAGGATGAGAATAACCTTATTAAGGAGTAAGTTTAAAATTTAGTTCTTATTTTTATTAAATTGCTGTTGTTTAGCGTGTTTAAATCCAACCAAAAAATATACCTTAAATCTCTTACCAAGGAACAGATCGTAGATGATAACAGTAGAGTCCGTGAAGCGGTAAACTCTACATTTCAACCATTTTTTATTTATTTTTTTTCTTTAGGTTACCAAATTAATCCAGATTAACGATAAGAAAAAACCGGTTAGCAAGATGGCCCAAACCGTAGCTGCTCAAGAAAATGAACCGGAACAGGTAACCATATATTAAAATAGATTGAATTTTAAAAGTGGGTTTGTACGATTAGGAAGTGGAACAGGAAATTGAACCTGTCCAAACTAAAATTAAATCCCGAGGTGGTGGAAAGAAAACTACTACTACAACGACTTCACGTACTACTAGAGCTAGTAAACGACCTATACCCATACCTGAACCCTCAAATTCGGAGAATGAAGAACCAGAGGTAGTTCGACCGACCAATAGCCGTGGACGACCTAAACGTCAAACTGCGGTTGTGCCGGAATCATCTGAAGTTGAAGAGGAAAAGGCATTTAAACCAGCCAGTAACCGTGGACGACCTAAGCGTCAAGCTGCTGTGGTGCCCAAATCATCCGAAGTTGGAGAGTTGGAGTCAGTTAATCCAATCAACCGTAGCACCCGATCTAAACGCCAGGCTATTGTTGTATCTGACCACTCAGACGCTGAAGTACAAGAGAAAGTGAAATCGATCAACCGCCGTGTGCAGTCAAAACGCTTATCTGAAGTGATGCCCGAGTCATCCGAAGTTGAAGAGGAAGATGTATTTAAATTTACCAGTCATAATAACCGACTTGGACCTAAAACCACCGTCGTACAAGAGCCTTCCGAAGTCGAGGAGCTGGAGACAGCTAATCCAACTGGCCATAGCAGCCAATCTAGACATGAACCGAAATCTGTAACGACCCCTAACTTCGACCACCTCGATAGTGACTTTGCAAACGGATACAACCAACCGGCTTCCAAAGCTGTTAATTCCTCCACTCAAGAGGCGTTCCAAAAGTTGTTTGGTAAACGTACTCAAACTTTAAAACCAACACCCAAATTCATACAAGCTTCCGAGTCGGAACCGGACTCCCCACCTCCAACCAAAACTGTAGGTGAACTTATGATCGAACGGCTGAAGCAGTCCCGACAACCCACTCAACCTGCGCTCGAACCGCCCACCTCCTCTCCAGCCCCTACACTATCTTTACCGCCCGGCAAGGCGAATAGTAATGATTTCTACGATAACCACGACCGTAGTTTCACAGGGTCTGTGATGAGTAGTAAGTTTGGCACTACCATAATTTTAGATGACAACTCCACCATATATCCGCCCAGCGACGAGGAGAACCCTTTACCAGATATCAGGTTTGGTAGACAAATTAGGTATAAGAACCTGAAACGGGAGGTTGACGACGAATTCCCTAAAATTAAAATACTGGGACCGATGCAAACCACTACTACTACCGACACAGATACTAACAAAGAGAAGCGTAAAGGAAAGAAAGTGGCAAAGGAAACTGGTTCCACTAATACTACCTTCTCCACCAATAACCCCTTCCGAACACAATTAGAGAATTTCAACGAGACGAAAAAACCTAAAATGAAATTCATCTTCCCCAACAAGCGTAATTCGGAGGATGATCTAGATGAAGAAGGCTCAGAGTTTACTGAGGCTACCGATATCATTTAAATGCAAACATTATTGTTTTCGATATAGAAGTAGGATAAGTAATCTATCACTCCCACCACCAGGTATCTGGATTGATTTTAATAGTTTATAATTCAGTTTTTATAAAAGAATGCTGGGCTGAATTTTAATTATTTGGGATGTTTAAGTTTTGATTAGTTTATTTTTGGTTGTATATGGTTAGTTTATTGAATTTAATTTTAAATTGCGAGTTTTCAAAGTTTTTGAAATGTAATAAACTAATAAGATGATTAGCACTTATAATTAAAAAGCTTAAATACTAAAGTTTCATTTTGAAAAATATTATATATAGTTTATTTAGATAGCTTTTGAATATATTAAAATTTATATACATTTACACTTTGGATTAAGTAATTAATTTCTTACCACACTTACTTTTTTAAAACATATAGTTTATTTTTGTCTTTATAATTAAGCTTTGTTTAATTAAAGTTTTGATATGATTTGAACTTTTTTAACTTATTCATTTTAGCATTAAATAAATTCATTCATTAATTAATAGTTTTAGAATATCAGTTTTCAACTAATGTAAATACTATATTTTTATGCTAACATATTTTATTTATTAACTATAATATATATATATAATCAGCTACTTTTAAAAGTAGTTAATTTAAAAAGTAAAGTTTTAATAAAAAAGATTAAGCTAATAAAATTAGTTAAATTTAAAAGATATAAATATATTAATATAAGTATAAAATAAAGTATTTTAAATTATTTTTATTAAAAGTTATTTATATTTAAAAATACTATTAATATAGAATTTATAGCTAATTATTTTACTACTAACATTTTTTATATAGTTATAAATTATTTATTAATTAAACTTTAAATTAAATTTATTATATATAAAAAAACTATATTTAATTTAGTTAAAGTTATTAATTATAAGTTATTTATTATTAAAATAGTTATATTTTTTTATTAAAACTATATACTTTAATTTTTAATTAAACTATTATTGCTATTAAATACTAAGCTATTTATACTATTAAAATAAATTAACTACTTTAACTAAAATAATAATTATAAAATATAAACTAAATTATATAAATAAGAAAAAATAGTTTTTATTAATTTTTTTCTATTATAACTATACTATAAAACTATAAATTAAAAAATATATATTTATATTTAAAAAGTTAATAACATATTTATATAAATTATTTTAAAAATACTTATTAAAGGTTTATTTACAGTATAACTAATGAAAATAACTAAATAATATTAATATACAACTTATATTTTAATTTAATTAAAAATTCTTAATTTATAATTTATATATATAATTTATACTTAAGAAATAGTTATAAAAATTATACTTTATTTAAAAATACTACTAGTTTATAAAATTATAATATTAATTTACAGTATAATACTAAAATGTCTAAATTAAAAAAAATTAGAAATATTTATTATACTTATTTTTATAAATTTTTTAAAGCTTAAAGCTATTAATTTAAATATTATTAAGATATTTTAGCTTAAATAAATATATTTTAAAATTTTAAATTTCTTAATAATAAAAATAAATTTAATATATGCTAAATAAAAAATAAAAAAATAATATTTTTTATTATTATGTAAAAAAAATTTAGTAGTAATAATATATTACTTAATTTATTTATAAAATTTATAAAAACTAATACTTAAAACAATATTTAAATTTTAATATATTACTTATTTTCTTATAATACTAAATTTAGTTTTTTTTAGTTTTTAAAAGCTAGCAGTTTAATTTTAATTTTAATTTAAAATCTATAGAAAAAAAATAATTTAATAGTTTAAACTTGTTTAATTAAAACTAAAAAGCTAAAAATAAAAGAAAATTAGTTTTTGAAAATATTAACATATATATATTAATATTTTTTTTCAAAATTTAATTTATATATTGCTTTTTTTTTAAAAAGTGTATATTATTTTCAAAAATAGTATTTATTGTTTTTAAAAATTTATTAAAAACTTTATATTTTTTAAATATAATTAAGTATAAAATAGTATATATAATATTAATTTAGCTTATATTATTAGCTAAATATTTTTTATTTATTTTTATACCTATAATATATAATAATACTATATTTATTAGCTTAAAATTACAATATATATTATTAAAAACCTAATAAAGTATGTTAGTTTTCTAAAATAATATATATTCTAAAATTAAAAAAAAATTAAAATTAATTAGCAAAATATATTTATAAAAAAGTATTACTAGTTGTTTTACTTTAAGTACTTTAAAAAAATAAAATATTTTAAAGCATCTAAGATAGAATTCTTTCAATACTATATAATATTTAAAAATTTGTAGTAATTTTCACACTCTTTTCATCTTTAATAAAACTTTAGGTACTTTAATATAATAATAAAGTTAAATAGCAGTATAGTTTTAATAAGTACTTCAATTTAATAACAAATTAATTATTTAATCTTCTACACTTATATTAATCTAAATTTAAATTTCCTTTTCTAACCCATCAATTGGCTAAATACTGTTTAAAAATATTTTCTACCAACTTTTTATAAATAGATAAAAATAAACAAATATGCTAAAAATTTACTTATTTTGCCTGATATAAGCAGAGATATTTAAATTTTTGTTTCTACAAAATAAAACTTTATTATGAAATGATTAACTAGAAGGTAATCGCTTATAACAAACAATTACTGTATAAAAGTAGGCTTACAATTCTACAAATATACTAAAATCTAGTGTTGGAAAGGCTTTTAATATATATAATTCGATTTAAGCTTTTAATTTATCTACAACGTTATGATAAGTTCATTAATATAAAATAACCTGCTATCTAATAAAGTTCTTATTTATATAGTGCCCTTCCTTACTTGGTATATTGTGCTTTGCAGTAGACGTTTTATGCTAGTTAATATTAAGAACCATATCGTTTGAAAGAAACTACTTTCTACTGTTACTTATTCAGTATTAGCATATCTATCGTTTTATAGAAGATGCAACAAATCCATCGACTTTATATAATGGTACAATTTGAAGTTTAAAAGAATTCCATTGTTGTAGAGGATACATACATACATATACACATATATTTAAAAAAAATTATTAGTTAATAATATTAGCCTATTACAAAAAACTTATTTATTAACTTTCTCAAAAAGTATACAACTTTAAAATTTTAACCCATCATTTACCAAATTAACTGTCGTATCGAACCTATCTTTAGGTTCGTACTTGATATCAAAAGTACCCTTCAACGCTTTTTTCGAATGTATCAGTTGTAAACTTTGTGGTATTAACGTGTTGGTACCAGCTACTAAATTTAAATCCAAATCTTTGGTTTCCGACACAATTATCACTTCCAACCCATCGTTATTTTTGTTGTTCGGTATCGGTTTGTTTAACTTTACCGATTTGATATACTTATTTTTGCGGTTATTGCTAGTGGAAGTTAGGTTGTTGACATTTATAGCCAGTACATTAGAGTTTATAAACTCAAGTTGGACTAGCTCGAAGTCAGTAAACTTAACTTGAAACGTAAACTTAAACTGGATGTCGTTAATTTGCGTTTTAGACCTTAGTGACAAAGGTGTTGAAAGTTTCAGCTTATCTTCTACCGCGTAGTTGTACACTTTATACTCACCAAACGCAGCGGTAGAATTAGATTGGTTATACGGTTGGAAATCAGCTAAACCGTTGGAATTAGTATTCCGATCGTAAATAGAAAGCTGGTTGAGGTTGGTATCGGATTGAATTACAAGTTTAGGGTAGTACAGTTGGACGTTAGTAGTTACCATTAAGCTTAAACTCAACACGATGCAAAGTATGATAAGTGCGAGGGTAGCTAACAGGCTATAGTAAGCCTTTTTAAAACTGCCCAGTTTATAAATCGAAGGTAAAGTCGGTAATACAATTAAAGTAGGTAATAAAGAGGTGGGGTATGCAAAGTTGTTGACGTTGAAATCTAAAGACAGTAGTAGATAATCGAGTATAAGGTGGAAACTAGAACCTACCAACAGTATATTTTGAACTGTTGAGATTATAAGATTACACTTTAAATTAGTATTGGTATAATAGAAATAGAAAGGTACGTATAGAATTAGTTGGTAGAGTGAAAGTAAAGGAATAAAGTACAGATCCAAGTTAACGAAA
>JAWQFY010000092.1:0-60136 GCA_037055185.1 Capillidium rhysosporum
TGTAAATTATTAAAAAAATATATTTACTTTTAGCTTTATTTCTTAAATTAACTAAACTAATAAAAAGTAGTTTATAAAATATTATTATATTATTTTTTTCTATTATTAATAATAAAGTATTAATTAAATATATAGATTTAAATATAGTAATAAAAAATAAGCTAATAATTATAATAATTATAATAATTAAATATATATAAAAATAATATTATTTATATTGCAGTTTTATATAATTAGCAAAAAATTATAGTATATTTAAAATATAGTCTTAAATATTAAATAACTAATTTTTATTTTTTAAATATAGTTTAAAAAATTTATAAGTATATATATATAAAAGCTTCTAATTTATATAATATATATAAATTTATAATTAGTTTAAGTATATAGTAAAAGTATATTATTTTAAAGTTTAAAATAGGTAAAATATTAGCTTAACTTATATAGTTATACCAATTAAGTCTAATTTAAATATATTTTTAAATATTTAAAGCTATTATTTTTATTATACTTGAAAAAAGTATATAATTTAATATATAATACTATAAAGTAAATTTATATAATTATTTTTTTAATTTAAGTATTTTTTTTAAATATTAATAAAATTAAATATACTTTAAATCTAGTAAGATATAAAAGTAAAATTTTTATATTATAATATATTAATTTAACTTTTAAAAAAAATAGTTTAACTTAAAAGCTTTACTTTTAATTTAAAAGTATATTATTTAATAGTATATATAAAAAATATTATAATTACTTAAAAAGTAATATATAAATTTTATATTTTTATTATAAAAATAATTTTAAGCTTAACAAGTATAATATTTTAATAAAAAAGCTATAAGAATATAATTTATATAAATTAACATAATTAAAATTAAAAACATTTTTTATTTATAACTATAAATACTATCTATATAGTAATTTATAATTTATATTAATTTAATAATTTTAAAGCTAACTTTTAAAACTATAGTTTAAAAATATAGAGCTTATATTTAATATATGTTAAAGATAATATTTATATTATTTTTTTATAATATAGTTGTAAATATATTTACTTACTTAAATAGTTTTATTTTAAAAAGCCTATTTAAAAAACTATTAAGCTATTTTAATATATAGTTTCTATTTTTTAAACTAATATTATATTTGAAAAAAATTATATATTATATATTATATATATAAAATATTAATATAAAAGTGTAACTTTTAATTTATATAATAAAAAACTACTTTTAGTTTAAGCTTTAATTTAGTTAAAAATACTTAAGCTATATATTAAATATAATGTTTATTAAAAAAGTTTATAAAAGCTATATTTTATTTACTTAATATAATAGAAAAAAATACTAATAATTTATAAAATTATATTAAGTATATTTATCATTTATTTAGTAAATATTAAATTAGTATAATTATGTAAAAAAATATTATAAACAGCTATAAATATTATATAGTTTTAATAAAATAGTTTTAAATTATAATTTATAACTTTTAGCTATAAACTATAAAATTAAGTATTTATAGCTATTAAAAGTAAATAAAAATATATTAAGATTTAATTATTTTTTTCTTATAGTAGAAAAAAAAAAATTTTTTTAAATTTAAAATTTTTATTGTAAAATATTTTTTAATTTAAATATAATTATATATATTTTTAAATTTTAAATTTTAATAATATAAATAAATTTTAAATTTTTGTAAAAACTATTTATACTAATATTTTAAATTCTAATATAATATTTATCTTTTTATATTAAATAACTTATATTATTTAAGTTTTTTTTCTTTAAAATTTTTAGATACATTTTAATATATTTAAATTTTAAATAGCAATTAGCTACTTTTAAAAGTAGCTAATTTTCTATCTATATATATTATTTAGTATAATAAATAATAATAAAACTAAATAATAAGTTAGATAAATTTTTTTAAAGTTATATACTAGTTTAATTTTTAAGTTAAATTAATAAAATTAGTATTCTCTAACATTACATTTAAACTTTTTAACTTTTAGTACTTTAAAATCATTAAATCTTAAAATTTCAAATATATATAGCTAATATACTTATATATATATATATAAATAAGGTTATTAATGTAAAAAAAATTGAAAAAATTACAAATATACGTTTGTAAAAATATATATCTACTACTGTAATATGTTATATTGTATTATTGAAGCCTTTTGATTTCAAATAATCTTTCTTACTTTTAAATTTATTCATATAACTGTTCATTTTTATTTTCTATTTGGTGGTATATTTTGTTTGCCTGTTAATTGACAACATTTATTTACTTAAGTTTCAGCTCTTAAGAATCTTAAAATTCTGCTTTGATATAGTTCATACATGGTTTTCTTAGACTACTAGTAGAGCATAGCAGCCAATGTAAAAATATTTATATCATTAATATAAATTTAATATTAAAATTAAAACTTAAATATCTAATTTTAAGTAAAGCAGTGATATACCAACTATTTTGTGGTACCTACATTTATTAATATTTATTACAGCAAAGGGATTTTTACAATTCCAATTAAAATTGAGCTTAACTGACTTGCTTAATAGTATTTCAAAGTTTAATAAAAAGCTCGTAATTTTAACGAACCTGGAACTTAACAAAACCTAAAAATAAAAGAACAGCAAAGCATCCTAAAAAAGCTATGATATCGATTGAGTTTATAAAGTAGGAAAAATCAAACTTTACAAAGCGATAGATAACCACGAAGGTGAAGGCTATTTAAACCATTTTGTATAATGAATATTAATTAAAATTAGTATATAAATAATAAACGAGCTAATAGTTGAAAAATATCACAAAGTCAATTGATTTGCCTTGTATTAATAGTAGCCAAGAACAGTGCATAAACGAAGAAGACATAATTCAAGTCAAAGCCAAATATTAAAGCTTAGCATAAGTGAATAAAACAAAAGCAAGTGGACGATAGTATCGACATTGCATACATAATAATTTTGCCAAGTAGATTCCAGTATATCTTAGTAAATCGGTGATTATTAATTTAAACTGACTATATAAATAGTGTTACGAAACCGGATTTGAAAATATTTTTATATATTGAATAATACAATATTCTATACATTAAATAATAAATACAACAACATGAACGGATACAAGTTAAATATGTTTTTTAGTACTTTGCTGTTATCCTTAGTAGCAGGACAGTATCCTTTAGAAAGCTACAGTGCTAGTAGCGCAGCTGATACAGGAAGTAGTTACCCAGCAACTACAACAGCTACAAGCACAGTAGATGTATTGTATGCACAAGCTAGCAGTGACGCATACACTTCTATATCTGATCCAAATTATTCGAGTACCGGACTCGGACAGGCATCCGACTCGGCATACAGCTCCAGTTCATCCAAATCAAAGAAGAAGAAGAAATCCAAGAAGACTTTAACTTCTGATAGCTACATTTCATCTTCCTCCAGTTCCTATGACCCATATGCTTCTGTTTCCGCCTCATACTCCTCTTCTGACTCTTATGGCTCCGCTTCTGCCTCCTCGTATGATCCTTTTAATACAGTTTCTACATCCTATTCCTCATATGATCCATATGCCACTGGTTCGGTATCCTACTCTTCAAATGACCCGTATGCCACTGGTTCGGTATCCTACTCTTCAAATGACCCGTATGCCACTAGTTTGGCATCCTACTCCTCTTATGATCTTTATGGCTCAGCTTCTGTCTCTTATTCTTCATATGACCCGTATGCTACTGGTTCGGTATCCTATTCTTCAAATGACCCATATGCCACTGGTTCGGTATCCTACTCTTCAAATGACCCGTATGCCACTAGTTTGACATCCTACTCCTCTTATGATCTTTATGGCTCAACTTCTGTCTCTTATTCTTCATATGACCCGTATGCCACTGGTTCGGTATCCTATTCCTCATATGACCCGTATGCCACTGGTTCGGTATCTTACTCCTCATATGATCCTTACGCTACTGGTTCGCTATCCTACGACCCTCACGCCACTGTAACTTATTCCACTTCCTCTAACTACAACCCTTTTGCCACCAGTTCAAGCTCAACTGCAAGTTACAACACATATAGTAGTCAAAATTATAACTTAGACCCATATGCCATCTACTCAGGCTTTGGGTCAGCATCTTCTCTTAGTGATACTACCGTATCCACAGCTACTGCCACCTCTGCTCTTGTCAGCTCCAGTTATAGCTACGACGTGTACCAGTCTACTTATTCCGTCGCCAGTGTCAACGAACCTTACTCAGCACAGCCTAATCAATCCTACGCTCAAGGTGGTAGCGATAACAATTTAGGTGAGATGTGTTCTATCAACGGTCAGATGACCTGCGCTACCGACGGTAGACAGGGATTCAACACTTGTGATAATGGAATGTTAAGATATAGGGACTGTGCCTCTGGTACTAAATGTAAAGCTTTAAACGGAGCTATACTCTGTGATTTTTAAAATCTAAATTATAAAATTATGAAGTACATTACTTCTACCCCTATATTTACTATCGTTTTAGTTGGAACTCTTAATAAAAACCTCTTTTATTTTTAATATATTTTTCAAGTTTTCTTATATTTCATGTGTGTAGTTTAAACTTTTAAATTATTTTATTTATAATAATATTTATCTATATATTTATACGATGCAGAGAAAGCAAGGTCTTACAAGTTGTAATATCATAACTTTTCAATATCTATAAGTTCTAGAACGGCTTTTTGAAATATTTGAAACCGTCACTCCTTACGTCATAAATTTAAACCCAGAACAAAATTACAAACTTAACTTCTAAAGTAAGTTTTTCAAAGCTCTTACCAACATTATTCAACTTTAAAAAAGAAACTAAAGAAAATGATTGAAAAGTTAGTACATCACATCAGTCTATTTGAAGTAAAAGTACAAGAGTTAGATTCAATAAGTTCAAAAGAGTTAGGCTCAAGCTTAACTTTTGTATCGGCTAGTCCGAATGTAAGTATAAAGGAAGCTTTGATGGTGATGGCTAAGGCTAATATTTTGAGTCTACCTATACAATCACATACCGATCCTAAAACAATAGTGAACGTAGTTAACCTCTTTGATGTGTTGATGTATTTAGTAACTGAGGTAGTAAGTACTAGCCCTAAGCAAAGCTTGAGACCTAGACGTAGAAGTTCGTTAATTGATGAGGGTAAAGATATGTTACCAGCCCACAGTTACCAGAGACTTTTAAACCCTATAGAGGCCGTTATGTCCTTGGATACGGATAGAGAGTCGTATAGATTGGCTACATGTCAACTTAATGATAGACTTTATGACGTAAATAAAATTTTAAATTTTAAATGACTTTTTTAGGTTATAACTTCTATGTCCAAAGGCATTCATAGGGCGGTAGTTTTAGATAGTAACTTGAAACCGGGGTTTATTTTAACTCAGATGGACGTACTACGTCATGTTTACAAGTATCCAGAACTACTACCGAATCAGGATCTATGGAACAAGTCGGTAGAACAACTAGGTTTAGTCAACGAAAAGGGTGGTGTTATCTTAGTTAATGATGATGTTACTGCTTTGAAGGCCTATAGACTTATGGCTACTAACCGCTACACTTCGATGGTTGTTGTTGATAGGTAGTTTTTAAAGCCGGGTTAAGGTTAAACTTTTACTCTTTTATAGTAAAACTGGTAGAATATTAAGTAACCTATCCGCTTCCTCGTTAAGAGGTCTATCTACTTCCAATTTGGAGCATATTCTACTACCTGTGCAACAATTTATGAAGGTAACAAATATATATTGGCTTGGTTTTTATTTCGATTTATTTTAGGTATCACCTAGAGGTATCCGACCTCTAGTCTATTGTACTTTGAATACTACTCTAAAACAACTAATTCAACTACTTGTTGAAAAGAATGTACATCACGTATGGTTAGTAGATAGTCAAGAGAAACCATACGCTACCATTGCGCCCTCTGATATCCTTAAAATGCTAATTAGAGATGGTTAATACTTACGCGTTTTTAAAGCATATTTTTTCAGTAGAGATATGGAGCTTTAAACTGATTTGGAAATAAATGTATTTATTTTGATATATATTTCAACCTTTTATATCGGTTCAAAGTTATTGATAAATATAGTAACATTCACTTTATCTAGATTTTTTCTCTCAATTGAACAGAAAAAAGACAATTGAGCAATTTTATACTTAAGTTATTTCTTTTTAATTAAACGGTATTATACTTTTAATCAAAAACTTTTATTAAGTTGGACAATCAATTTGAACCCATTAGTTTAAACTGATTTATTAAGCATAAATTAATTAACTAAAAATAGTTAAATTAAAATATTACTAATGAATTTTAGGTATAACGTTTTTTAGCTTAACTATAGGTAAATTTAAAACTGCAATGTATATTTAGTTTAGACATATATTTTGTGTAAAAGATAGGTTCATTAAATGTTTCCTTAAACTAGGTATTTTATTGCATAAGTATTTTAACATTTTATTTTTATATATTTATTAGCTATATTTAATTATGCTGCTTAAAATATACTCTAATTAAGTTACTCTTTTAAACTTATACTTACTTTTATTAATCTATAATTATAAAAATAAATTAATAAATTTATTTTATTTTATTTAAATTTTATACAATTATTATAGTAAAATATAAAATTACAGTATAAGTTTTAACTGAATATTTTTAACTTAGTTATAATTTTTTGCCTTTTAAATTTTAGGTACAAAAATATAATTATATATTATAAAATTTTAATCTTTATAATAAAAATAATTATATAGCTAACTTATATTAGAAATTAAATAATAAAGTTAAAATTCAAACTTTTGATTTATAACTCATTTTAAAATATTATAACTAAAATTTAGAAAAGTTAAATAGTATAATTGTAGTATAATTATATAATCTATATTAATAGCTTATATATTTAATTATAAATATATAAGCTATTTATATATTTAAAATTCTTAAGTTTTAATAATTTTAGATTTATAAAATTTTAACTTTTTATTTTTTAAAAGAAAAAAAACTTTAGTATAAAAAATATAAGTTGAAATTAATTTTAGCTAAAGTTTTTATTATTTTATATATTAGTTATTAAAAGTATTTTATAACTTAATATAATAAAAAGAAAATATAAAAAAGTATAAATATATTTAAATTTCTTATTTTATAAAGCTTTTTAAATATTATAAAAAAATAAAAAATATTATTTAGTTAAATATACATATAATATATATATATTATTTATATTAATAACTTAAAATATTTTATTTACTTATTTAACTTATTTAAATAGTTTATTTTTTATTTATTTTTATTTTAATTATATTAAAAAATTAATTAAAAATCAAAATATCAAAATAAAGTTATTAAATTTTTAATTAAAAAATAAGAAATTATATTTAGTAATATAATATATATATATATAAATAGTTAAATTTATTTATTTTAAAAATAATTATAAATTAATTTTTATATTAATTATTAACAAAAAGCTTTTAAAGAAAAAATACTAATAAATTCTATAATTATATTAATAAAATAATTAGTTAAATAAAAAATAATTTATAAATAATTAGTTATATAAGTATATTTTTAATAGATTTTATATTTTTATTTAAGATATAATATTATATTTTTAATTATTTTTTAAAAATTTAAAAATTAAAAATTAAAATTATAATATTACTATTAATTTTAATAAAATTAGCAAATTTAAAATAACTTTTAAAACTTATTTTAAAAGTTTAAAGCTAAATAATTACTTTAAATAATTTAAAATTAGTTCTAATTTTTTTTTAAATTTTAAACTAATTTTATTAAAAAAATAAAAAGTTAGTATATAATTATTATTTATATTTCTAAATTAATAACTAGTTATATTTTAGCTAATAATATTCTAAATTTAAACTAGCTTTTACTTAATAAAAAATAATATATTTTTTATACTTTAATTTTTTATAATATTTAAAGTTATTAAGTTTTAAAAATTTTAAATATATATAATTATATTTAATTAAAATATATTAAAATATTAAAATAAAAATTATATAAAATTAAAATACTTTTTTATTATTTTATCTTATTTTTATTATAAATTAAATATTATCATTTTTTATAATATTAAAATATTTATAAATTAGATATTATAAATATATATTTTTTTATTTTTATTTTTTTCTAATTTTTATTTTTATTTTCTTATTTTTATATTATTATTTTTTATTCACTTTTTAATTTTTTAATTTTTTTATTATTTTTTTTTAACTTTTCTATACT
The DNA here is from genome assembly GCA_037055185.1 of Capillidium rhysosporum. NCBI lineage: Eukaryota > Fungi > Entomophthoromycota > Entomophthoromycetes > Entomophthorales > Capillidiaceae > Capillidium > Capillidium rhysosporum. The sequence continues at coordinate 8,286 of JAWQFY010000092.1, forward strand.
TTAATTTTATATATATATATATATATATTTATTTTATTAATAATTTTTATTTATTTTTATTATTTATTTTATTATTTTTTAATTAAATTTTTTATTTATACTTTTATTTATACTCTTATTTGTTTTCTTTTTATTTTTTTATTTTTGCTACTTATTTACTTATTATAGCTTTTTATTTTTATATATTTTAAATATAAAATATAACTATTTTTTTAAAATTTACTAATACTATATTTTTATATATATATTTAGTTTATTTTTTTTAATACTATTTATTTATTTATTATAGAATTTATATATTTTATTTTTAATTTAATTTATTACTTATATTATTAAAATACTAAATTTTTATTTTTTTAAATAGAGTAATTATATTTTTTATTTATTTTTAATATTAATACTAGCTTTAGCAATTTTTTTATTTATTATATTTTATATTCTAATATAAAGTTAATAAATTTTTATTTTTATTTTTAACTTTTATATTTATTTTAATATTATATCTTATTTTTAATACTATATATAATAATGTTTTTTAAGGTTTTATATATATTTTTTATTTTATTTTATTATAATTTTATATACTATTTTTTTTTAAATATTAAAAAGTAAAATTTTATATTTACTTTTTTTTTAATTTTTTTATTAAAAAATACTTTTAATAGCTTTTTTTACTATTTACTATATTTTATAAACTTATAAAATATTTTTTTTTACTTTTTATAGTATATATATGCTATTACCTTTTTTTTCTAATTTTACTTTTTTGTTAAATTTTTATCTATTTTTTTTACTGCTTTATTTTTATTATTTATAATATTTTAGTTTGCTATTTTTTTTATTACTTACTTTTTTTATTACTATTATTTTCATTACTTTTAATATTAAATTTAATATACTATTTTCTTTTTTTTATTACTTTTTTATTTATTAATTTTAAGTATTTTTTTATACTATTAATTTATATATATATACTTATTAATGATAATTATTATTTTTTATTATTAAATAAATTTAATAGAAATAAAATTATAATAAATATAAATTATTTTTGTATATTTTTTAGAATAATATTTTTAGTTAAATATTACTAGCATTTTTTCAAGTTTATAAAAGCTTTAGTTTTTTTAATATAGATAAATTTTATAATAAATTATATTTTAAGCTAGTATATTAGCTACTATATTTAAAATAATAATAAAAAATAAATTTTAAAATAAAATTAAAAATAATAACAAACTAATTTTTTAACAAATTTAAATTAGTTAAAGTTTAAACTCTTATATAAAGTTTAAATTTAAGCTTAAACTTTTTTAGTTTATCAAAAAGCTAAAAAATTTAAAATTATATTAGTATTAGAATTTTTTAGCTAGCATTTTATAACTAATATATTATAAATAATAAATAGTTTTAAAAATAATTTGTAAAATAATTTATACTAAATATTAGATTTAAAACTATATTAAATATAAATAATGTAAAAAATATTTAATAATATATAATAATTATTAAATTTTATAAATAATATTTATATAAAAAAGCTAGTTTATATTATAATAAAAAATTTAAAGAAAAATGCAGTAGTGATAAAATAAGTACTTTTATATTACATATCAGTTAATTTTATAATGTCTGAGTTTAAAATTTTATTTATTTTAAAAAATGAAATAAACATATACATTTTTTTAAACTGTACTAATAATATTTTTAATTTTACATTGTTTAATATTTATTTAAAAGTATTAAAACAAAATTTTGTTACTATTTAATATTCAATGCTATAAAATACTATTGTATTAATATCTTAAATTTCAAAAATATTACTTTGAATGAATTCAGAAGCCGTATTACTTTATTTTTATTAAATTTGTAATTTAAAGTTACTATAGATGTTAAAATTACGTTAGTTGTCCTTAATTGCTTTAAAAAATAAATCCAAAAAGAATTTTCATTTAGCTAAAAACTAAAAAAAAACATATTAAAGCAAAAAGTGCTGATAAACTAAATCGGACTTTGAAAGGGAAGGTTAAACTAAGTTATTCTCAATATTTTATGTGGTGTTACTGCCAATTTATTTTTTTTCTAAAACAGTAAAAGTTAGGGTGCAGTAAACTTTAATAAAATATAAATCGCTTTTATTAACAAATTAAGTTCCATTAAAGAAAGAAGTTTGGTATCTGATATATTTTCGTTAAATGGTTCAATTTTTTTGTGGTGTATTACCCAAAAAATCCTGTTCCGAAGTAAAATTTTAGTGTAAATGATATTTTTTCTCTAATGTGATACTTTTTTACTTGTATCATTACTTTTACATATGTTTGATCAGAGATAGTAGACTAAAAAATTTGCCTTGTTATTTATTGATCGTTTTGTAAGCTATAAAAACATGCTAATTGCTCAGATGATAGTGTCATGAAAAGTTTAAAATGACACAGTAGACAAAAGATATGACTTGTTAGCAATGAAAATATTTGTAACGTGGTGACCGTGAATTCAAAATCTTTATAATAGAACATACTTTATATAGATCACATTTTATGGCGTATGGTTATTTAATGGGATGTGGTTTTTATGGATCTAGAATAAGAGACAAATAAAACTATATAAAGACGGCAAGAATCCACCTAAACAAAACAAACATAAGCAATACATAAAATGTTCGCCAAATACTTAGTATCTTTAGTTGCACTAGCTTCTTCCATCAGCGCACTCCCACCTCAGGATAGAATTGTCGGTGGTGTTGAAGTTAACCCAAAATTCAAGTATCCCTGGTTGGTTTCCATTCAAGTTAACGGAAGACATTACTGTGGTGGTAACGTCATTAACCCTACTACCATTTTCACCGCTGCTCACTGCTCTCAGCAAGCCGCTTCATCATATACCGTCAACGTCCATCGTCATGACTTACGTCAGACTGCTGCTGCCGAACAGGGACAGTCGGTCCGCGTTGCTTCTATTAGAAACCACCCCAGTTACAACTCGAACAACTTCAACAATGATGTTTCTGTTTGGAAGTTGGCCCAGCCTATTACCGTCGACTTCGGAACTCTTGCTTTAGATGACGGTTCTTTAGCTAGTCAAACTGGTTTACGTGTGTTTGCTGCTGGATGGGGTGTTACTCAAGCCGGTGGTGCTGCTTCTCCAGTTTTACGCGAAGTTTCTATTCCTATCGTTAACATTAGCACTTGCCAGAGATACTGGTCCGGCCAAGGTGTCTCAGTTTCTCCCACTTTACAGGTCTGTGCTGCTGCTGAAGGTGGTAAAGATGCTTGCAACGGTGACTCTGGAGGTCCTCTTTTCGCCTTCAACAACGGTCAAGCTACCCTCATTGGTACCACTTCATTCGGACAGCCTTGCGCTAACCGTGGTGTCCCAACTGTATGGGCTCGTACCGCTGCTTTCCGTTCTTTCATCCAGCAAAACCTTTAATACTTTATACTAATAAAATTAGTCATAATAACTATTTTTTACATTAATATTTAAATATAAACCCTTTAAAAACTGATCTTGGAACTAATTATTTGCTTTTGAAAACTAATAATATTTTGAATTCAACTGAACTATGTTGGCTTCCCTAAGCATAATTAAATCCTTCTATTTCAATTTTATCGTATACTTGCCCTTATGAAAATTGTATTGGAGGGCATGTGTACCAAAAATTTGTTGGTTTTAATTGTTCATTTACCCAAGTATTAAATATTTGGAAATTTGGTATACTGAATTTATAATAATATTATACAGTTCATAACTCAGCGATATAAAAGTTTACAGTGAATAATAGTATCAAACTTTTTATTCATATAGTACTTTATATAATAGCTCGAGCTCGGCTTACTAAGAATGAATTTCTAAAATAGGATATATGTTTACAAGCTATCCAAGCTGCTGTCAATTACTTCCATTTTGGTATACAGTTATAATGCTTAAATAAACTAGTTTACATATTAGCTTTCACCGCCATCTATTTCTCTATTACTATTCTGTATCGATGAGTGTATTAAATTACATTTATATTACCTTAAATTAGCTGATATATATGTTTAAATTTTATAGGAATTAAGCTTCTAATTACTAACTTGTTATATTATTACTTCTTTTAAGTTAACGTATTTGTAAATAATATTAAGCTATAATTTTATTATAAATTAGCCTATATTTTTGGTTATTGTTTATTATTTTAAATTTACTTAGATTCTTTTAGTAACTACTTGAAAAGGTAAATAACAAATCCTACTTTTAAATATTTGTTTACCTGGTTTCTTTAACTAATATTTAAATTAGAGTAATATAATATATATTGTTAAAGTTTAAAAGTAGCTGATAAATATATATAAAGAAACTTTAAAAGAGCTAATATTTAAAAATTAAGTTTGATATATTTTATTTAATAAAAAAACTAAAATATATATATATATATATTATATTAACTAAGTCTAAAAGTTAAGTAAAACTACTACTTAGTATATTAAAGCATTTTTTAGTAAATTTTATAAGTTTGAAACTATTTTTTTAGCTTTAATACATTAAGCTAAAAAAAAAACCTTTAATATTTTATTTTTTAAGCTTATTTTTTTAAATGAGAATTCTATTATAAAATAATTTATTTTTCTCCATTTTTATATTTAACAGTTAATTTTTTTTACTTTAGTAAGCATTATTTTTAAAAATATAATTTTTCTAGCAAGTTTTATTAAAAACTATTAATTAAATATATTAATATCTCTTTTTAAATTTAAAAAAAAAATTCTATATCTATTTTCCTAATATACTATAATAGTTTTTTTTTAATAATTAAATTAACTATCTTAAATTTAATTATAATTTTACTTACTATTATAATATTTTTACTAAAATTTATTAAATAGTTTATTTGTTTTATATATATATATTAAATTAAAGCTAATATTATTTAATTTATATATTTATATTATTAGTTATTTTAATTTTTTTAATTTATTATTATTATAATATTAAAAAAATTTAAGTATTATAAAATATTAATAAAAAATTATTTAACTTTAATTAAAGCTTAAATTAAATTACTTTATAACTTGGATAAATTAAGCTTTATTTTAAAACAAATATTAAAATATTTTAATTATAATATTATTATAGTAAAAGTTTATTAAAATAAAAAAATTTAAATAATAAAAACTTATAAAACTTATTAAAATATTATAACTATATTAGTAATAACTTTTACTAATTAAATATATATATATATAAATTAAAATAATTTATATTATATTTATAATTAAAAAGCTTATTTAAAATAATAATAATTTAAAAAAATTAATTTAATTAAATAAAATAATTTTTAAAAATTATATTATAAATAAAGATAAAATATTAATAAATTTAGCTATAATAAAATACTTAATTTTAATTAGTTTAAATATTTTAATACAAAATTTTAAAATTAAATAAACTTTATAAATAATTTAAAAATAGTTATAATAAATAAACTTATAAACTTTTTTAATTATATTATATAAAATTAAATATTAAAAAGTTTTTAAGTTATAATTTTTAAGTTTGTTATTTAATATATAAAAATACAAAAAATATTTATTTATTAATATTAAAAGTTTAATTATAAAAAGAATTTAAATAGCTATTTTTTTTAATAAAGCTTTTTTTTAATACCTTTTATTTAATTTATTTTTATTTTTTTAAAAACTTTATTTTTAAATTATTCTTTATTATATTATTTTTTCTTTTTTTTTCTTTTTTAATACTTAGCTATAATTAGTTAAAAATGGAAAGAAAAATAAAAAACCTAATAATAATTTAAAAAATAAAATATTTATTTAAAAATTGCTATAAATTTATTTATATAATAGTTATAAAAAATATAATTTAGATTTTTATTAAATTTAGTAAACTATATTAAAGTTTTTTTTAACTTTACTCTTAATTTTTTATATAACTAAAAATACTTTATACTACTAATAGTAAAGCTAAATTTATTTTAAAAAATATAAATTATAACTAATAATTAGTATATTAGCTATTAATCTAAATAAAAACTAATATAAAATTGTAATTATAGCTTAAAAATATCTAAAAGTAATCTATATATTTTTATAATTATTTAAATTTATAAGTTAAAATTAATAATAAATTAATATTTTATTTAATAAAAAAATTAAAACTATAATTACTAATAAATAAAAGTAATAACTATTTACTTAAAATAATTAAAAGTATAACTAAATTACTTAATAAGAAATAAATATCTGCTTAACTATTTAAATTTATAAGTAAAACTAATAGTAAATTATTAATTTACTTATATAAAAAACTAACTTTATTATTAAACTAACTATAAATTTTTTTTATAAAAATAATAATATATATCTTTTAATTTAATTATTTTTTTAGCTATAGCTAATTTAATATATATTTTTTTTATTAGTTTAAATTTATTTTTATTTTTTTTAAATAATTTTAGTTTTTTATACTTTATTTAAATTATTATTATTATTTTGATTTAGTTTTTATTTTTATTTCTTTTTGACTTTCATTTTTTAATTTTAGTTATCAATTTAGATTTTTTATTAGTTTTTTTTTTTAATTTTAATTATTAGCTTTTTAGTTTTAAAAAAAGTTTATACTTAGTTAGTTTAGTAAATTATTAATTTTTTTTTAATTTAAATAAAAAAATAATCTTTTTTCATTATTATTATATTGTTTTTTTTAGTTTTACTTTAAAAAAAATATTATAATTAGTAAGATAGATAATTTTATATAAATATATTTAATCTAACTTTATAAAAGAAGTTAAATTAATTTTTTTTAAATATATTTAAATAAAGTTTAAAAATAGTTAGATATTTTTAAATAAATTAAAGTTAGCATTTTAAAAAATTATTTATTATAAAAATCAAAGTATTATTTTTATATTAATTAATAAACTTAAAACTAATATTATATATATATATTATATAAAGCTATTATAAAATATAGCTTAAAAGTATTATATTAATACTATTTATTCAAACTAATAATAAATATATTAAAAGCTTATATATATATTTAATATTTTTATTTTTATTTTTACTTATTTTTTAAGTTTTATTTAAAAAATAAAAGTTAAATATTTAATAATAATAATATTTTTAAATATATTTTAGTATAATTACTAATTATATAAGTATATTATATAGTAGTATAGTTTTTTAATTTACATTTATTGTATAAATATAATATAATTGGTAATATTTTAAAATGAAAAGTGTTTAATTTTTAATAATTTTTAGTAATATATATTAAATATTATTAGCTTTTCAATATATATATTTATTATTATTTGTTTATTTTAAAAAAAAGCTAATTACTTATTTATAATTTACTAAAAGCTAAATAATTTTATTATATATATATCTGCCTTTTAAAAATATAGATTATTTTATAATTTTTCTTATTTATATACTTATTAAATTTTCTTTTTTTACTTTTTTTAAAATTTAATTATAATAGTAATAATATATTGTTAATATAAAACAATTAGAATTTATAAAAAAATTATAATTATAATCTTAGCATTTTAACTTACTTTTATATTTTGTTTAATTTTGAAAATTTTTCTTTTAAAATTATTATAATATTAACTAAAAAGCTTAAAAAATAAATTAAAACTATATATTTTTAAATTCTATAATTATTATTATATTTTTTCAAGAATAAATAATAAATAAATACTAATTAAAAGTATGATTATATTGAATATTTAAGTTACTAATTTAATTTTTGATAAGAAATTATTGCTATAAATTTTACTTTTACTTTAGTAGACAAATTTTTAGAAAAATATAATTTAAGAAAACACTACATTCTTTATTGGAAATAATAATAAAATTAACTTTGGACTGCAAGTATATCTAAACTACATTTTTGAGACAGTTCATGTAAGCATAAAACCTAACAGTAGTAGAAGAATAGTATATATTCCTTTATATTAGATTGATACCTTTTGTTGCTGTTTAGATACTGTAAATTTCAAGTGGATTGTACGTTGGTGGTTTGGATTTTAATAAACTTAACACTGCTAAAAACGCGAGTATTTTACTTGTTGCGGTAAGAAAATGAAAAATATGAGTGGTGTGCGCACACAGGTGATTCTAGTTGGAGATAAAGGGTAAATATTATACAATAACAAAAACCTTAAATTTGTATTTTAACTTTGTTGTAAAACTGATGTTTAAATCTTTAGTAGCTGCCGACACCTTACAAGCCATTTTAAATTTCAGGTAAGCTAAAAATTAAGCTTTCGTTTTAATAGTATATTTTTAAATTTAAGATCAAATGCTTCTGAAATTAATGAAGACTTAAATTGTAACAATGAAATTCTACCGCATTTGAATAGTCATCTTAAACAAAGGTACTTATATTTACTATTCATTTATTTAAATTTAAGATTTAAAAATAATTGGGACATGTTACATATTTATAATATTCAGAATACCGAATTATTTGAGGTAGCTTGAACTTCTAAAACAATTAAGTAAAATTAAGTTTAGGACGTTTTAAACAAAGTTGATGTTATAGTTTTTCAACAAAACGACACCACTATAAAAATAAACAAGTTACTTGAAGCATTAGCCTCCTTGCCACAAATATATGACCTTTTAAATAAGACAACCGAACACTGTGGTAGGTTTAGGATAATTACTTTTAAACTTTTCCAATATTTATTTATTTCAATATCAATAGATAGTCTTAGAAATAAGCTAAAGCAAGCAGAAGTTACTATAGAATTTCTTGAAAAGGAACACATTGCAAATGAGCTTCAAGAATGGGAAAATTCTAAATATTTAGAGCTAGAAGCTTTTAAAACCGAGACTAGGTTTGTTAAATTATAATTTAGGTTTTTAAATTAACTAGGAAAAAGCACCAAGATCGTATGGATCTTATTTCTAACCAATTAATGCAAGATTATGCTCAAAAATCAAACTACGCATCAGGTAAATAAAACAAAAAAACAAATAGTAAAATATCATTTAGCTGAGTTTAAAATTGAAGCTCCAATAAGTAGTACCAAGAAAACTGATCTTAAAGATATTTCCTTAAATGAATTCGATGAGTTGGATTCTTTTTATGATGAGTTAAACATAGATACTCCTCAAAACGATAAGCCTAATTTTCATGCTACAACATCGAAACTGGATAATGCTTTTCATGGAAACACAAATTGGAACGAACTAGTTTCAGGTGATGAGGATTTTATATTGTAAATGCATATGTCTAAAAATGCTATCTTTAATAATATAATTTTCTTTCAACATTTAATTTTAAATAATATATCCAAAACCTATACATTTTAAATTTTAAGGTTACTTGCTATTTTAATTTATAAACAAAGATATATTATTTCAATAATTAATTTTCTTGCTTAAATTATGAAGAATTTAACTTAATTAATAAAAGTTTAAATGTTTATCTTGAAAAGGTATGAGTTTAAATATTTTATTACATGTCATCTTTGTCACTCAGCTTTCTCCTTTTAAGGAAACTTTATCTAAGCTAACACATATAAAATTAATGCTAAGCATTTTGGTTTATTTTTATTTAAAAAGCTTTACCTTTAAACTGCAAATTTCAAATTTAAATTAAATTAATTTTTTTTTACTCTATTAAAAATATATTCTAGTATTTATTTAATTTTTTAAGCTATTTTAAGCTAAATACAGTTGGATTCTTATTAGCTTAATATTTAAAATTTTATAACTAAAAGTTTATATTCTGATACTTTTTAACTAATTTAGTTATTAATAGTTAGTTGTTATAGCTTTAATTACATATATTATATATTAGTTATAGAAATTAATAAAAGTTAAATTACTATATTATTAGATTTAAAACTTAGAACTTTAGCTAAAATAATTTTAAAAATTGACTTTTTTAAATAAAAAAGAGTTAAAAAGCTTAATATCTAGGCAGTAGCTATATTTTATAGCAAATTATTATAGTTAATTTATATTTAAATCTTATTTATTAAATAGATTTATAAAAATTTTAATTTTAATTTTTATTAAGTAAATTCAAAATATATATACTTATAAATATTAAAAAGTGCTTTTAAACTAAACATAATTAATAAGTATTAATAATAAATTATTATAAAATTATAAACTTGTTTTAAAATTTATAATTTTTTTTTAAATATTGCTAAATATTTAAAAGCTTATTAAAGTATTAATATAGTTTAGTTAAAAAGTATATCAAATAGACTTTATTTATTATATTTTTTAAAGCTTTAATTTTTATTATAATTAAAAAGTTATAATTAAAAAAAATTAATATAAGACTAAAAATTACTAATAAATTAACAAAACTTTATAATAATAGTATATTAAATACTAAAGTTTATAAATAGGCCTAAATAAAAAACTAAACTTAAAAGTAGTTTTTAATTAAAATTTATTATTTTTATTAATATACTTAAAGTTTATTAGCTATAAAAATAGTTAAAAATATTAAGTAAAAACAATTTTTTTATTAAGATAAAACTTTATTTATAACTTAAAAATAAATTTATTATTATTATTATTATTAGCTTTAATTTATTTAACAGTTATAAAATATACTATACTTTAAAATTATTATTACTATTATTTTATTTATATAATTTATATTTTAAATATAAGTTACTTATTTTATTATTAGGTTATTTTATAAAATAAATATATAAGCTTACTAATACTTTAAGTTTATAAATATACTTTATAATATAATTTTACTTTTTAAAATATAAATATATTTTATTAGTATAATTATAATTATAGTTTGTAAAATTTATTAGATAGTTAAGCTAATTTTAACATATTTTTAATTATAGTATAGTTTAAATTATACTTTAATATTTATATTATTAATTATAAATTTACTATATATTTTATAAATTTATTTTAATAGTATAACTTTAAAAATTTTTTACTTTATAATAAGCTTTTAGATTTAATTATTATTATACTTAAAAATATATAACTATAAGTATAACTTTATAACTTATTTTATAAGTCTAAATATATATTATTAAAGTTACTAACTTGAAATTCACTTTTTTTTAAGCTTAATAAAAAATTTTAACTTATAATTTTAGTTATTTTATAAGCTTATAGAGTTAAATTTTAAAAAATATTTAAAAAAATAATTTATATTTAAGTAATTTATTTAAAAACTGGTTTTTTACTTAAACTATTATTTTATAAATAGTTGTAAGTATTTAAAGTTTTTTTTTATATTTTAAAAAATTAAATATATATTTAATAAATAGTAGTAAAAACTTTAATATATTTTAATTTTATAGCATTTTAAATAAATTTAACTTAAATACTAATAATATAATTTTTAAAGTAATTTTAGCTTAAAAAAGAGTAAATAAAGTTTTATTTAAATATTTTTTAATATAAAAGTTATTAATAAAGTTGTAAAATAATAATAATAAAAATATTTTTAAATTATTTAAAAAAAGTTAGTTTAGCTACTAATTATTAGTTATTATTTATTATAAAAACTTTTATAACTACAACTTTTTATTATTTAAAGAAAAAATATTTATAATAGTATTTTAAATACTAATACTAATTTTATTTTAAAAAATAAGCTATTAGCTATAATAACTAATAATGCACTTAACAATGATACTTTTTTATTAGAATTATAGATAAATTTAATTATTAAAAAAGTATTTTTTACTTAATATAAATATATCTAGTTTTTTAAATAAGTAAAAGTTAAAAGCTTTAGTTAAACTTAATAGTTATAATTAATTTTAAAAATTTAATTTAGAAAAAAAACAGTAAAAAAATAATAAAGCTTTAAATTTATTTTTAAATTTAAAAAAATATTAATCTAATAAAAAAACCTAGATAATACTTAATTAAATATTTAATATAATAAAAAAATTTAATTAAAATAAATATTTATATTTATATAATAGCTATAATAATTGATTTAATAAAATAAGTTTAAATATTCAAAAATTTAAATTAAAGTTAAAAAATAATAAAAAAATAAATTAATATTTATTTAAATTTTTAGCTAACTGTTTAAATAAAGAATAGTTTAATTAAAAAAATAAATATAAATTAATATCTAAATAAATATATTTTAAATAATAGAGACTAAATAACTTAAAGTATTTAGTTATTTTAAAGATAGTTAAAAATTATCTTTTAATATTTATATTAGTAACTATTATTATTATTTTAGATTTAAAAACATTAAGTTTTAAATTATTTTTATTATATTAAATACTATTTTTTTAGCTTTATAATTTACTAAAAATAATAAATTAACTATAAAATAAGAGTTATTAATAATAGTAGTTTTTTTATCTATTTTAATTTATTATAATACTTTTTAATATTTAAATATATAATTGTTTAAATAAGTAAAAAACTATATTATAAGTATAATAAATATTTTACTATAAATAGTTATATTATATTTATTAATAGCTAACTTTATTTAAAGTAAGCTTAAAAAAATATAATATTTTTAAGCTTAGATTTTCTAATTAACTTTTTACAAAATTAAATTTATAAAGTATTACTATTTTTAACTATAATACTTATTATATCTTAAAAATATATCTTTAATATTTGTTATATTTATATAACTAATAATTTAAATTTAAATTTAAAAAATTTAAAGTAGCTTATATTTTATATTTATTAAGTTATATATATTATAGTAAATATATATTATTTAATTTAACAATATTTTAATAATATAATTATAGCAATATTTTAATAATATAAAAAATATATAATATATTTTTATATATTATAATAAGTTTTTTAAACTAAAAAAAACTTTTGATATAATAAATTATTTTATATATTTTAATATTTAGAAATGCTTAAATTTTAAACTACTTTTATTATATTAATTACTAATTTTTAGCTTTTTAGTTTAATAAAGCTAATAAACTAACTATTTTTTTAATATATTATTAATAATATTAACTATAGTATAAAAATCATTAATTATAATAGTTTTTTTAAAAATTTTAACAAATTATATAAGCTTTATTTTAATTAAAATATATATATATAAAGCTAAAACTATATAATATTATACTAATAAATATACTTTATTATAATTTAGTAGAAAAGTAAAACTATATTTAAATTTTTAAAAAATTATATAAAAAAATATAAAATTTAAACAAGGTATAAAAAAAATTTATTGCTATATAATAATAAATTTTACTTAAAAAGTAATACTTTTTATATTTATATATTAGTATCAATTTTAATAAATAAATTTAATAATAAAAACTGCTTATTTTAATAAAAAAATAATATATTAAAAATTCTAATATTATTATTATAAAAAAATATTAAAATAAAATATAAGCTAACTAAAATAATATAAATACTTTATTTTTATTTTTATTTTTTATTTTTTTCTATTTTTATTATTTTATTAAATATAAAAGAAAGTTTAATTAATTAAAAGTTTAAAAACTTTATTTAAACTATTATTTTATTTTTTAGTATAGTTAAAGTTTTATTAAACTTTTAAAATTTATTATTATTTTACTATTAATTTATCTAATTAAAATTTTAAAATATAGCTTTAAAGTTTTTTTTTTAAATCTTTTTTTAAACTAATTATAAAATTATTTAAATAAAATATAAGTTAAAAAAATTTATATATTTATATATTTATTTATATTAATTTTACTTTATAATTTTATATATTTTAATAAATATTTTTAATAATAAAAGCTTTAATTAATTAGTATATTAATTTTATAATTTTAGTTATAGTATATTAAAATTAATTATATAATAATTAGTTAAACAATAAAACTATAAACTTAAAAATACTTTTATTTAGTTTTTTTAAAAGTAAAATAAAAATAAAAAAATTAACTTTTTATATATTAATAATATTTTATAAAAATTTTTAAAAAATTTTAACTTTTTTTAAATAGTTTTAGTTTATTATTATATACAAAAAACCTAATTATTTATTACTAAAATTTAAAAAATCCAAAAAGTAATAAAAAGCATTTAAGTATATAAAAAAGTTATAAATATAAATTAATTATACTATTTATTTATTAAACTTTTATTTTTAATTAAGTTATAACATAAGTTAAAATAAAGCTTAAACTAGCTATTAATTTAATTATTCTATTTATACTTTATCTACTTTTAGTTATTTTTTGCTTTTTTATAAAGTAATTATATTTTATAATATTATATTAGATTTTTATTTAGTATTTTTTTAAGTATTACATTCTAATTTAATTTAATTTAATTTAATTTTACTATATTATATTATTTACATTACTTAAATAATATATATTAATTTATTTCTTAACTCAAAAGCCCAAATATTTTTAACACTTTTGAAAATTAGCTACTAACTTAAAAAGTAAAAAATAGTATAAAATTTAAATAAAATATTTATAAAAATTAATTTTGAATTAATAAATTTTCTTAATTAAAAAGCTAATTAAAATTTAAGAATTATTACTAAATTATAATCTAGCAAATTTAGTAATTTTTGTTTCATCTTTTAAAAACCCTTTTATTTTCTTATATTATATTTTCAAATGAGTATATAAATTTACCCTTCCTTTTGTAATAAAATTAAATTTAAGTAAATTTGATTTTTCAATTTTAGTACTTTAAGTTTAGCTCATAGATTATCAACATTAAAAAACACATCAGAATAAGTTAAACTTTACAAGCCTGATTAATTCTGATTCTAAATTTTAAAATTTTTTAACTTTTTCTAAAGTATTTTGATATTTTAATTTCTTCTAATCAAAGTAATTCTTATAGTAAACTTTAAACAAAATATGAGTTCACGTCCTTGTTATAGCTGTGGAGAACGTAATATTTTTCATGTATTTTTACTTACTTTGTTAGCTGGTCATCAAGCCCGTGAATGTACTCAAGGGCAGAGATGGTAACTTTATTTCTAATATATTTCTAAGTATTTTTTAGTTATAACTGCCAACAAACTGGCCATCTTAGTCGTGATTGCACTGAGCCATCTGCTGAAAAAGTTTGTTACAGTTGTAAAAAGCCGGGTCACTTGGTTTGTTTTTGGTTCGAAATTTAACTAATTTATGTAGTCAAGAGATTGTACTCTAGGATTCGGAGTTAATCGTAATAATAATAGAGAATGTTTCAAGGTATTTTTTGCATTTTATTTTTTAAAAAAAATTCAAGTGTGGAGAAACTACTCATTTATCACGCGATTGTCCCAAGGGATCTGATGTTACTGTAGTTCGTGATAATACAGACGCTAAATGCTACAGAGTAAACAAATTTGTTTTAAAAACTAAATATCTGTAGTGTGGTGAACCAGGCCATATTTCAAGAGAATGTCCGAGCAGTCAAGAAGCCTTTAACAGTGAAGGACGGTCAAATGAGGGTTGCTTTAAAGTAAGCACATAATAATATATAAGCTAATCATAAATAGTGTGGAAAACCTGGACATATTTCAAGAGATTGCCGTATGCGTCAAGGAAACTCTTCTGCTGTATTTTACTTTACAAAATCATTACTAATTTTCTAGACTTGTTTTACATGTGGTAAACGCGGTCATTTTGCACGTGAATGTACTGGATCTGCTAAATGCTACAACTGCGGAGTAATATTTTGAAATGATATTTATTTAATACTTTACTAGAACACTGGTCATATTTCTAAAGAATGTACTCAACCTGAACAAAAATGTTGTTATAACTGTGGTGTAAGTTTTCTTTAGTTTATTGAATTAAAATATATAGGGATCCGATCATCTCGTTTCCGATTGCACTGCTGCCTAAAAAGTTATATACAAGTGTTGAATGACAATATGAGTTTTGTGAATTTCCTTTCTAAGGTTGGGTTAACTGCCACTTTACTAGGATAATCTAAATTTTAGCTTAAAATAAAATAAGGCTTATTATATAGATTTGAAATGACTACAACTTATTTATTTACCTGCAAGATACTAATGTTATGCATAGGTTATGTAAATAAAATATTACTTTTTTTTTAAAATAATAAGGTAAATTGAATAATTATTTAATTTGTTTTATAATAAATAGATAAGCAAAAAGTATATTAGTTTATTATTCATAACCAAAATAATAGTATCTCATACTACTAAATACACTTTTAAATACTATACTTCCTATATTAACTACTTTTATTTTAAGCATACTTTAATTATTAAGTAAAACTTTTAAATTTGGAAGTTGAATATTGAAATAAAGCTACAACTAGCTTACTTTAATTAAATATAAGATTTAGAAAAAATACATGGCAAAAACATTCAAACTTATTGCTTTTATTAATAAATTTAACTAAATAATATAACAAAAAAAGTTAAGTAATAATAAATAAGCAATATAAACTTAATTAATTTAAATTTAAACTATAAATCACATCATATAAATTTTTAAAAGCTTATAAAAATATATTAGACTGAAATTGACAAGCTTAAATGTTTTATTTATTAAAATGTTAAATTAAGCTTAATTTAGTTAAAATTGTAGAATATTATAATGTTTAGCCTCTAAAAACTTTTAAAAATATTTTAGAAAAAAAATAGCCATCTTAAATAGTTTTTACTATATATAAATATTGATAAGTTCTCTTTATAACTTATTAATTATTATTTTAAAAGCTAATTTTTAAAAAATTAAAATTATTTATACTTAACTAATAAATAATAAATAAAAGTAATATTTTAATAATTTTTAAAATAATTATAGCTTTAGTATATATTATTATTAAATAGTATAAAATAAAATTTATTTTATTATTAGCTTTTACTTTAAATTATATTTTTTAATAAGTTGATATATTAGCTAACTTTAAATAATAGTTAATTATAAAAATTATTAAAAAGTATACTTAAAATTTTGATATTATTACTTTATTAAAATTTTAAACTAAATATATATATATTTTTATATATTTGTATATATTTTTAAGTATTTTAAAATTAAATAAAATTTAAAATTTTTATTTTACTTTATTTTATTTTATTACTATGCATTTTTATTTATTTTTATATAGTTTATATATTAAAAGTTTGGTTTTATTTAGCTTTAAAATAAGTTAGTATAATAAAGTTATAAAATTATGATAATATATTTAAACTTTTTTAAATATATAACTAAAATAAATAAAGTATATTTAACTTAAAATTTTATACTTATTATTTTAGTATTAGTATTAAAAATTTAAAAAATTAGCTTATATTTTTAAAGCTATTAAAATTTTAATCTTTCTTAATTTTAAAATATTAAAAAAAAATTTCTAACTTATTTTTTATAAAAATGTATAGTTTTAAATATAATGCTTAAATTTAACTTATTTTAATAGCTTAATAAAAGTTTTTTTAACCTTTATTTAGTTTTAAAGCACTTCAAAATATCTATAATTATATATATATTAGTTTAAATATTTAAAAATAGCTTTATATTTTTTATTATTTACTTTTAGTCTATTAATTATTTTTACTTTTAACTTTAATTTTTTAGTTTAAATAATAGTTTAAATAATTTTCTTTTTAATAGCTTATATTTTATTTTAAAATTTAAGTATTAGTTAAACTTATTATAATTAATTAGTTTAATTAATTTTTTAAGCTAAATAAATTAATATTAATATAAATTATATATAGCTACTCTAAAATAAGCTGTTTTTAAAACTTACTTTTAAAGTATTGGTTTTAATTAGAATATTTTCTAAAGCTTATAGTATTATAAATGTTGCTTTTGTTTAAATATAAATATTTTCTAATATTAATAAATGTTGTTTTATATAATATTAAGTACTAAAAATACTAAATACTTCTTATTAGTAGCTTAGACTAATTATCTACCTAGTAATTAATATAAAATAGGTTATTTATTTTATATAAAACTCTAAACTTTTCTCTACACTATTAGCATCCACTCCATTAGTAAAAGTTTTATGTTAACTATATAGCTATTATATAATATATGATTAATTATAAAATATATTATTAATGTACATTTAAGTTTTAAACTTATAATTAAAATTCATTTTAAGGTTTTTTAAGGCCAATGGTAACTTTTTCAAAACTTTTGTTTTTGGATGATGTAGTAATAGAGAACACCCTATCTATTAATTTAGTGTAGCAAATTATATTTGCAATTCAATTTAAAACATCTGCTCTACCAGCACAAATTTATCAATAAACTACAAATAAATAAACAGTAATTCAAAATGAAATTATAATTCTATAATTGGTTTATTTGTTTTGACAACAAGTATTTTACCTACCAAACTTACTTTTAACGGTAGCAGTATTAATAACTTTTTTAGCCTCTGCCCTAATTTTGTCGTCGTAGTAGTTGCTATAGAGAGCTTTAAGCTCGTACAGATGGGTTGCGAATGGAGTAGCTAAATTGAGGTCTGTACCATCCAGTTGGTAAATCCCGTCATCATCCACCTGATCCGAAGCCATAAGTCGATCCAACCCGACGTAACGCTAAATTATTAGTACATGATATTGAAAATGAAATTACCGCAACCAAAGCTTGTACTACCTGCAACGTTTTGACGGCGTAGCTGCTTGGTAAGTGGAAGGTGAGACTAGACAATCGTTTACAAAATGCAGCCGCTCTAACCGGAGTTTGATCACGTCGCCTGAAGAACAGGTGATCGATGGTTTCCAGCATAAGGTCACCTAATTTCTTTTCGGAGTTTGCTTTGTCAACCAGGCGGTCATCCACGGTAACGCTCATAGCGATATCTGGGAGCTTGCGGTACAACCAACTGTAGAACGGATACAAATCTAAATTCAATGCCTCACCCTGCCCCGAAGTCAGCTCAAACGCACAGCAAGTGGCTAACAACTGAATGTTAAGCGTAGGTTCAAACGGCAACGGCTCCTTTGAAGCTAAGGCAGGATCCACTATCTTCTTCAGCTGCGCCAGGACATCAAAAAAGAAATCCACGTTTATAAGATGTGAAAATCTATTAAGTCAATACAGATATGAAAATAAATTTTACTTGGCTAAGCCTCGAAGGACTGCTGGAAATAGGTTCGGGTTGGGAGCGTGTTTCAGAGTGCGGAAGTACACAATAAATATTTTGGTAAGTAGTTGAGTGTGTACTTTTTTACGCTCTTCGCTAGAAAATTCGGCTGCAGCTTCTTGCAATTCTTCTTCAATAACTTTGTTGGCCTTCAACCGTTTTTTTAAGTTTTTGGAAACATGCTCCTGACGTAAATTAGAACGTTTTACTTTAATACCGGTGTTTTTGGTGTCAGGCTTAGCGTCGCTGTCCTTACCATCCGATTTGCCTACATCGCCATGCAAGTCGAGGTTGAGGAAAATGTCAATGACTTTGGGTGATACTTTATACTCCTTAGCCTGTATCGTACGAGTCAGTGCCGTCAACAATTCTAATGTGATCGATCCAAGTTGATCCTGGGCAATTAAAGACTTAACAGCGTCCAAAACAATTGTAAACGTTTGATCCTCATTTGCTGTAGCCAGTCTTTTAGCTATAATTTCTATAAGTTGGTCACTGAAATTAAAATTGGGTTTCGATACCAACAGCTCGCAAATGCATTTCACAATCACTAACTTCAGCCCTTCTGATTCCATACCGCCAGATACACAGGCTATATTTAGTTAGGAAAAATACAGAACCTTAAATTTACCTTTATATTGGTTTTTTAAGTTTTTTATAAAAGACTGGTAACTCGAAACTAAAAATTCTTCAAACATTCGAAGCTTGCGTACATCTTTTGAAACTTTAGTCTTTTTCTCTTCTTCTGTGAGTGCTCGGATTGAGTAACTAAAATTGAATTAAGAAAATATATACAATTGCTAAATTACCTTGGCAAAATATCTTTAAAAATGGATAGTTGAGTTAAGTAAGCAAACTTTCTAACTTCTAAGTTAGGGTCTGCAAAAAGAACTTTGACGGATTTCAGTTGAGAAAACTATAATGGTTAGTTGGTAAACTAAATAAACAGTTACGTTATTCTCTGGATCTTGCAAAACCATGTTGGCTACTGAAGCTAACTTTTCTAAGTTTTCTTGAATACGTCCTACAGAGTCAATATTGTCTTCTTCTGAACCTTCATCAAAATCATCAAAGTTTTGAAATTCTTGTGCATCTTCTTTGTCTATTGACATATCTTCAGAAACAACAGATTCAATTTCATCTTCTAGTTCTTTACTAGTTGTTTTGATTAGCTTGGGGGTTTCTTGTCTTTCCTCCGCCTTTTCTAAGTTTAATTTCGGTCTAATTAATTTACCATCAGCTGTCTTTATAGGTAGCATATTCATTTGCCTCTCTATAGCTTTTTTTTCTCCACTAGCTTCTAATTTTTCTTCAGTTTCTTGCTGATGACGAAGCCTGTCAATGTGCATTTCTTCTAAATAATCAGGCTCATCGTTGAGAGATCTTTTATATTTCTTCTTTTTGTTATTGGAAACGTCTATTTCTTTTTCTTCACTAAATTCATCCATATCCATTTCAATGATCTCTTTGTGACTTTTTCCATCGAGACCACTAAAACTTACAGTCGACATGTCAGAGCCTCCATTTATTTTCTTAGCCTTTATCAACCTTTTTTCTTCATCCTTAAACTTCTTTTTTATCTTATTACCTAAACCTACTTTACCCTGCTCACCTTTCTTAGTATTCTTCTTACCCATCGTAAACAAAAGTTGAGTATTCTTTTTGAGGTAAACTTTTAAAAATAAAAACTTTTTAAAACTAAATTATAATCAAAAGCAAACTCAAAATAACAAAAATAATGCATATTACATTTTATAATTCGATTGTGAAATATTTTCTAAAAGTTGTAATTATAACATAATTGGTTTGT
Source organism: Capillidium rhysosporum (assembly GCA_037055185.1). Classification (NCBI taxonomy): domain Eukaryota; kingdom Fungi; phylum Entomophthoromycota; class Entomophthoromycetes; order Entomophthorales; family Capillidiaceae; genus Capillidium; species Capillidium rhysosporum. The sequence goes on from JAWQFY010000092.1 coordinate 29,133, forward strand.
ATATATATTTTTTTATGTATTAACTAGATATTACTTAATTTTTAAATACATTTAAACAATTCGCTATAAATCTAAATTCTAAGCTCAACTTTTAAATGAAAATATACATTTATGTAATATTAACTGTTTATCAATTACTTTTCAATAAATAATCATTTATTTTAGATAGAATAAAATATATGATAATTAATAAAAAATTAAACTAACAAGAAGCGCATTTATTTTATAAATATAAAATATTAAAGCTTACTAAGATCGTGGAAGTTCCAACCAAATAAGTGACCTAATCTATCACTACCCCAGTATACAGTACTAGGACTATTTAAATCGATAAAGGAAGGGGCTCCAAATATACCAGCAGCATTAGCATCCTCAGTTTGAGCTTTCAATTCTGCTTTAATTGAAGATGATTTAATGTTTTCAAAAACGACTTTTTGGTTTATTCCAGGTAAAGTTTTGTTCAAAAGCTCCGAAAGTAAACTGACATCGCTAATATCTTTATGGTAGTGGAAACCAGCTTTATAGATAGCTACTACCAATCTTAAAAGCTTTTCACTTTTATCTTTAACCTTATCTTCAGTCAACTCCTTTTCTACCGCTAAAATAAGTCGAGCAGCAGTTATTGTAGTTAACGGAAACTGTGGTGGTGCAGTCAATACATTGTCTTGATTCAACTTGTACTTGATTTTCAAAGCCGTTGTCAATCTTTCGACATCCTGGAACATATAGTTAAACTTAGTCTTATTGGAAGCAAATGGCACTGGCGATAAATTTAAACTTTTAAGTAACCCGCCAAGCATGAATATTTTAGGTTGAATTTCGATACGATGGCTGTTGAGGTAGCCGGTTTCCGAAAGGTGAAGTAACTCTATCGCCGATACAGCACTGTAAGGACTACTTAACTCAAACCAAAACTGTACTTTTCTGAGTGACATTTTAACCAAAATAATTAGTAAAGTAAACTTTAAATATCCTTACGTCGTATATCATGTGAATTTAAAAAGCATGTTTTTGATTAATAATATTCTAAACGAATAGAGTATATTACAACAATTAAGCTATCCAACAGCCGAAAGATAAATAATTATTCTACGACCAAGAATATAAAATCGTATATAATAACAAGCATAAAAATAAACAGTAACCTCAATAGCGTTATTTCAAGCTCAACAGGCTCTAATAAGAACGAGACCAGTCTTCGGAAATTCCTTTGGATGATGTTATGAACAACCTAATAAATAATGATTAAAAAATCCAGGATAATTTGTAAGAGTGCCTAAACTGTTTAAGGATACAACATTTTGTGCCTAACAAAATGTGATGCCTATAAAGTCGAATATGACTATGCTCATATTTTTAGCGTTGCTCCTTGATACATGCAATCTATCGCGACAGACGTATCAAGTATAAAATTGATTATAAAATTGATGAATTTACATTGTACCTATTAAGTTATTCATCAAATAATTAATTCGCCAGATTTGATCTATAGCAAAATCTCAAGAAAAAAGGTACTATCATGATGTTACCACTAACAAAATTCAATCTGAATTATTGACCATTCAAAAATGAACCGATAGGTTTGTTATGAGCAATATTAAAGCACACTCAGATTTCCTAAGAAATTTTATAATAGCTTTTTGTTTAGTTCGTAAGGCAAATATGTGACATTCATAATAAAATATAATCGTTCATATCTTTATTGATGTCAGACGATGAAGTAACTGTATTTTACTAGACTGAATGTATTTATTAAGAAATAAAGAAACGAATAGAGTGCATTTAATAGTATATTATACTAATATTTAATATACGTTGAAAATTTAACTATAATATTAAATATTAACATATTTATGTACAATAAAAAGTACGCTATTAAATGAAAAATTATGAAATAAACCCATTTTAGTAAATAATATATCGCTATACAAAGTTTTCAAATAATCAGAAGTACTATTTTTTTCCTTTAAAGACAACATTACCTACTTAAATAAATAATGACTTGAAATCACTTATGGATTTACGTTTTAGTGGTGGAGGTTGGTATGTTTGTTGCATTTTCTTTCCTAGTGGGCCCATGACAGCTTATCCTTTTCTTCTGCGTCGACTTTCAACAGAACTGAAAGCTAGGATTAAACATAAAAGGGATATTATGTAGATTAAAATTTTCATTTTAGGGTTTAAGGTATCGATATGATTAATATAGTCTCCTGCGCTCATTATTATTACTTCATATAATAGTAGTATTTAGCATAGCCGTATAATTATTAAACAAAGCTTTTATAATTAAATACATGTAAATCTCCTACGAGTTCAGTAAACACTGCTGAAAATTTTAACTTTCTCGAACATTTAACACGATGTCGATCAGAGTAGCCTATATGCATCCATTCTTTAAAGTGAACATAGCTCTGCCTTTAAATTAATTAAAATCAGAACTTTAGCTTTAATTTGGACTGTTAACAAAATATAAACTCAAAGTAACATATATATTTGAATTCTATTAAAATTCTGAATCCTAATTAATTTGCTATCAAAAGTAGATTGTAAAAAGTTGCTATATTTAAATTATGTTTATGAATAATTTTTTTGAAAATATGAGTGATAATACAATAAATATAATCAAAGCACAATATAAAACTATCGAAATAAGCTTATCACTAAATATTTACTGCTAAAATTCAAGGTTGTTGTGATAAAATTTGCATAAATATATAATCCTACACACGGAATAACACAAATTAAAAGGATAAGGTTATAAAAATATTAAGGTTAACTTAAAAGCAGGTATGTTTAAATATTATCGTACATAGCCTTTAAGTCATCCTTGAACCTATCAGAAATGGGCTTACGCTTCAATTTCTGGGATGTAGTAAGCAGACCGCTGTCAGGTGTAAATTCGACACTAGTTATAGTGATATCAGCTATAGTATGACTGGCAGTGAAATTATGAGCTCTGGCTTCCTTGAGAAGGTCATCGAAGATAACTTGCTTCAATTCAGCGTCAGCGGCAACTTCTTCGAGGCTGGATAGTTCATCCATTTGATTAACTTTGAGGTAGTTGTTGATTGCATCCAAGCTGGGCTGAACTATAGCAACCGGTCTGGACTTCAACGAATCGGCACAGACACACACGTTCTGTACGAACAATGAATTCTTGTAAACTTTTTCCAACATTTCCAAAGCGATATATTCACCGTTACTGAGCTTGACCAAATTCTTTTTACGGTCAATCATAGATAGTGAGCCGTTATCGTACATAGTGACGATATCACCGGTCTGGAACCAACCGTCTTCAGTAAATGCTTCCTTAGTAGCTTCTTCGTTGAGATAATAACCTTTGGTGACACTGCCACCACGTACCCAGAGCTCACCTTGTGGAGGATCATTAGTGTAAAAGTAACCAGCTTCAGGTACATCAACCAATTTAAACTCGTTACAGGGTGATATTTGACCTAAACAGTTTGGACGGACAATATCGGGTGTAGTGACACTAGCTAGACCACAGATTTCAGTTAACCCGTAGCCTTGAATAAGTAAACAAACAGAATTGGTGAAGAACTCACGGACTTCGTCCGATATCGGGGCACCACCAGTAACAGCCAACCTAAGCTTACCACCGGTCATCTCCTTAACTTTTGAGAAAACCAAGGAATCCAACAGATTAGTAGGAATACCATAATAGGATAAATTATTCTTCAGGAAGAGGGCAGTTTGGAAAATAGTTGAGCTCACAGATCCAGCGGCGTTAACCTTATTCAAAATACCTTTTCTGATCGAATCATAGATCGTTGGTACACCAATTATTATGGTGGGCTGTAGCTCACGTAAATCACCCTTACAGTTACGGACCGATGTATCAGTAAGAGTTCTAGGAGATGCGTAACCAATCCTAGTGCCCATGTAAATCAGGTAGCAGTCAACAGCGAAAGCAAGAATATGAGCAAATGGTAGAAAACTGATAAATACATCGGTCTCTCCAAAAAGTACGTTGTCCAACAACGTATCTATACCAGCAACTATAGAATGTAATTAGATAAATAAATATATATATATTGTATTACTAATGGCGGTCAATTGTTGGTGAGGGATAACTACTCCTTTAGGGTTACCAGTAGTTCCGGAGGTGTACATAATCAAAGCGACATCCTCAGGTTGGGGTGGATTGTGTTCCACAGGATTACTCTGTCCCAAAGTGATTAAATCTTCAAAAGAATAAAAAGCGAGTTCGCTGTTTATACTCAATAAACTTGATTTAGAAGCTTCAGATAAGGGTTCCGGTGAAAAAATTGTTGTCAAAGAGGGAGTCTCTGGAAGAGCCTGCTCAAGCACTTTAACCTGAGATTCAGCAACGAAAAGTGCTGGAACTTGACACTGATTAATACCGTGCTTCAGCCCATCAACACCCAACGTATCATAAATGGTTACAGCGGTGATATTCTGAGTATAGCATGCTAAATAAAATTGGTTATGAAACTGATTTATACTATTTGAAATTTACCGTTGGCTAAAGCTGACCAAAAACGACTATAAAGCAGCAATATAAAGTTAAACAGAGATAAAGAAAATGAAATTTACCTGGTAGGTGCAAATAGAGCAACCTTTTTGCCACTACCTAAACCTAAAAATTTAAGAGCTGAACCTACGTTGCTGACCTCTATTCCAACCTGTTCATAAGTCATCCACTCATAAGGTGAAAGCTGAGAGAACTGCCATTCTTTAACTTCTTTGATAATCTCACCATTAACCTTCTTCTCGATCTCTTTCTTCTCAACTATAGTGTCTATTAATCTTCTGGACCCGTAGCACAGGCGCTGGGAGTAGTTCTTAACTGAGTACTGGAAAGTTTCGTAGATAGTCTTGCTTCCGGTTTTAGGAATGGTGATCAGGCTACCGCTAGCTTTATTGTAATGACTGCGGTAAACAGGACTGTGTCCAGCTTCGGTAGATTCTTGGAAGACGTAGCTAAGTTGGTCAATCATTATACTTTATTGTTTTAAAATGTTAAATTTGTAAACTTATAATTTTAGGCTTTGTATTTATACTCTCCTAAATGGATCTAATACCTGTTTCCGAGTTTAGCTTGTAGTATGATTCAGTAAATACATTTCTTTCAATTTTGACTCCAGATTTTTAAGCACATCCCTTTATTTCAACTGGTTTTCTAAATTGGATGGCTTAGTGAGAAACAAGCTTCAGCTAAGTGTAAATGTTGCTAATAACTTTCTTTTTTTTGGAAACTCTATTTTAATTTTCAGCAAACTATGCTTATCAGAAAATTTTACTTGCTATGTATCGTTGACTTAATGATACTGATGTTTATGAAATTAGTATTAAAGTTATACATGGAAATGAAAATTGAGTGCTCAATTAATCAGTCAAAAACTATATAGAAAATTATCTGCAAATAAATTTGTTTAACTGCAAACAAATTTCTCTATTAGAATTAGATACTTAATTTGTACGATATGTATGAACATGTGTTCAATACTCACCATACCACTCCATCACATGGCCGGAAAATCTTGACCTTAAAAGTTACGTCGCAAAATACAAAGTTTAGAATTCTGAAAATATAATTGAACTAATTAACTTTTTTCTAAGCAAGAAACTTTAAATTTTAGTTCGCCTCTACTATTTCATAACTTAGGGAATCTTTACAATTACTCATATTTTGTATTTTTAAATCTATAAAATAATAAATTTCGTACTTGAAAGTGGTAAATTGCACATAATTATTTTTATAAACTTAATTTTTTAAACTATTAAAAGCTTAAAGGCTTAAATACTTATTAGCTTTATAAATATTACACTACAAAGTCAATAAGCAATTTAAAAGTAAATTAAATAAAATATAGATACTAAAAATGGCTAAAAATTGTTAAAAAGTTAAGCTAATAAGCTTTGAAAATTAAATATATATATTAAATTTAATAAAATAATTTATTTATAATTAAAATAGTTACTATTAATTTATATTTCATTTCTTATTTTTTAGTTCTTGTAAGCTAATAAGCCTAAGTTTAGGCTTTTTTTATTCTTTTTAGAATAAGTATATACAACAACTATAAGCTTTAGGCTTATTCAACCAAAGCTGAAGAAAGTGGAGGAGAAGTGACAATAATATGTATTTTTTTTGTAAATAAAATAAGGTTGAAGGCTAAAAAAACTTAAAAAAACTTAAAAAAACTTACTAAAGCTAGTTTAAAGTAAAATTCTAACTTAATATAAAAAAATAAAAAGCAAAAAAGTAAAAAGTAATAAAAAAGATAAAAAGAAATATACTAGCAATATAGTAGTAGTAAATCAACTAAATAATATAAGTTATTATTATAAAAATTTTAAAAAAATTAGAAAAATGTAAATAAAACTAAGTTAAATAGCAAGTTAGCTAAATATAATAACTTTTTTCTTCTTTATATTTATATAAACTATTTAAATTTAATTAAAATATACATTTAAAAGAATAGTTATATTTTATTTTTGCTATTTAAACTAAAGTATTATTAATCTATATTTTTTAATTAATTATATGTTTTCTAAAAATACTTTTAAAAAATAAACTTTATATTATATTTTTACTAAATACTATATAAAATATCAATAATAAGTTATATAAAAGCTATTTTTAAAATAACAAACTAAAAATAAATAATACTAAATTAATAAAAACTATAATTTGAAAGGTATAGAAACTAGATATATAATATATAATTAAAAAGCAATAATTTTAAGTTAGTAATTAATAGTAAATTTAAGTTTTTTTATTAAATTATAATTTATTATTAAAATTTTATATATATAAGTTTTACTACTTTTTTTTTATAATATTTTTAATTTTTTAATGGTTTTTTAATTTATTTTTTTAAATATATATTTAATTAATAAGGAATGTATTTAGAATATTTTTTATAATAGTTATTAACTTTTAAATATTATTTTAAAGTACAAAAATTATATAAGTTATTTATAATATATTATTTATAAGTTTAATTATATTTAAAAATATATAATAATAATATATTTATTTTAATTTACTAAAATTAATTTAAAAGTATTAAATATATTTTAAAGCTATTTTTACTATATTTAAGTTAAAAATATTAAATATAAATTTATTTTTAAAAAATTTATACATTTTTAATTTATATTAAATAATATATATATATTAGCAATTAATAAAAAGTTTTTTAAAAAAAAGTTTAAAAAATAGTATAATATATATTAATAAAAGTAAAATAAGATATTTTTATGCTTTAAGTAAAAATTTAAAAAATAGCTATAATATTACTATTAATTTTAATAAATAAAATAAAATTAAAGTAAACTTTAAATAAACTTGCTAAAAAATAAAATTGAAAATATATAGTTAACTATAAATAAAAACTAATATATATATTATTGTCAAAAAATATATAATCTACTATTAAACTTTTTTTAAATAAAATAAACTTTTAAAACATTTTTATTTTTATTAATAAAAGTTTAAATTTTTTTAATATTTATAATTATCAACTTTTAAGAATTTTAAAAATATATATTTTTGAATTTTTTTTAACATATTAATCTAATGAAGTATAATTAATAACTAGTGTATAAAAATAATAATAGTATTTAACTAAAATTTAACTAAAATTAAATTAAAAATTTAGCTTACCTTTAAAAAAATTAAATATTTGAAATTTTTAACTTAAAATTTCTAAATATAAAAATAAATTTAAACAAAATTTAGTTAATAATAAATTATAGTATATTGTTTAAAATATTATATTAAAATAACATTAATAAATATAATAATTAAAACAGAATTACTATTTTTAAAATTAAATATTATAATAATAATAAATATATATATATACTTTTTAAAAAAAATATTTAAATTTTATATTATATTAGTAATTTTTAGATACTATAATTTAAAATCTTTTAAAAAAGCTTAAAATATAAAAATTTACTATTTTTTTAAATAAAAAGCTATTATTAATCTTATAAAAAAACTGCTTTTTTTAGTAAAATAAATAAAAAAGCTAAATTAAAGCTTGGTATAATTATATAATTTAATTATATTAGACAATATAAACTTTATATATATATTTAAAAAAATTATATATTTTAGTCTTATTTATACTAGAAATATTAATAGATAAAATAGTTTTAAAGTTAGTATTCAAAGTTTAACCTTAGATTTTTAAAATGTTATTGTTAAAAATAGTACTAAAACTATATATTTTACTAAGGTAAGTATTAGCTTAAAACTTATATTTATATTTTAAATATTAATTTTAAATTATTTATAAAATAACTTTAAAATTAGTAATAAATTAATACTAAAATAAGATAAAGTTTTAGCTTATACTTTTAAAAAAATAATAAATAAAAGGTAGTATAATTTGAAATTTATTATTGAAAAAAAATAATTTATTGATTTTTTATAATATTTTAATATTTTAGAAAAAAAACCACAACTATTCAAATAGTACCAATATAGACTATATATTTTATAAAATATTTAAAAAATCTAGACTTTTAGCCTAATAGAATTGTTATATATATTTAATTTAGCTTTTTATATACTAAATTAAAATATATTTTAAAACTAAATAATTATATATCTATTAATAAAATTTTATTTAGTTCTAAAACATTTTACAGTTTAGTGTTTATAAGTAAACTAAGTATATCTATTTTTAAAATATATTTATATATTACTACAAAATTTATTGTAAATTTAAAAAAAAAATAAGTATAGTAAGAAATTTATTAAAAATTGAATATTAAAATTTATTTATATTTTTAATATACAACTATATATATATTTTTTAAACTATATTAGTTTCGGTGCGTTGTTGTAAATTTATATAAAGTAAGCTTAGTATTACTTGATAGATTTGACAGAATTTTATTAATTTCTTAAGTCTAACAACCAAAATACTGAATTTACGAAAAGTTCATTAAATTTAAGAACAAAAGGGTGAAACAAATGTTGCAAGTTAATTTCTTAAGAAATTGAACTAAAATGAGCTGAAAAAAAGAAAAGGGATAGTAGAGTGTGAATTAGAAAAATAAAAATATAAAAACTTAAAGAAGTTTAAATGAAATAAAAATTTAAGATCATTTTTTAAACTGTAATTCAAGTTTTGACACTTCTCAAATTTAAATTTCTTAAAAAGTTGAAATTTTTATATCATTTAATCTTCTTTAAGTTTTTTATCCTTTTAAATTTTAAAAAAATACCAGTTAATTAATTTACCAATAACTTAAAGTTTCAGATAGCCCGTTTTTTAAAGATGTACTGTTTGTTGGTTCAAAGGTATGGCTAGAAATTTGCTTCCTTTAGTAAATATGTTGAAATGTTTCTATAAATAGGAATTTTTTTTTAAGAAAATTAATTTAATTAAACGCGAATTTGAAATTTAAACTTCAATAACGCATAAGAAATAAATTGCATTTGAATCATAAAAGTATTGAAAATATAGTTTCAAATTAGTTCCGCCATTTTGTTAATAAATCTTGCAGCAAAATTAAATGCCGTAAGAGTTAGTTAGAAAATTAGACCGTAGATCGTACACTTAATAAACCGCTGTACCTCGATAAAGAAAAGGGGTTAGGCGTATCCAATTTTAAATTTATTTTTTAAAATAAACTTTTCTATCAAAATTTTAATCTCTAAAATCCAGTTTATTATTAGTACAATTAAAATAAAATAGTCTAAATTAATATTTTCCCTATTTTAGTTATTAAATTTAAACCATTTAGAAAATTAACGCCAGCTTTCAATTTAGTTTCACCTAAAACTTTGATAAAATTGAGTTCGAGCAAAGAATTATTTTAAAAACGAACCAATGTTTCGATTTCCAGAATTGTGAAAGGTTCTCGATTAGTAACTTCAAGCTATCCATAAAAATATCGAAACTGGAATGTTTTAGGGTCAGCTTTAAGACGAGTACTTAAATGAATGACGGTGTTAAACATAAATTTAGAATTACACCTTTTTCTTTAATCTCTCATCTACCCTTACCAACTGACAACTGAACGCTATGATCTTTAGGATATTTAATTTACTAACGATGTTATTCACTTTGGTACTAAGCCATAGTGAGATGGTTAAACCACCACCAAGACATTCCCAATACAACCAAGGGTATAAAGGACAACCCGATTACGATATGAACTCTCCATTAGGAATCTTTCCATGTAAAGGCTACGAAAAAGGAAATTCGGTAGGTAGTTATCAAGCTGGTAGTGATATAGCAGTTAGTTTATATGGAGAAGGTGATGGTTTACACAACGGAGGACACTGTCAGTTCTCATTATCTTACGATAACGCTAAGACGTTCGTAGTGATAAAGACTGTACTGTCGGAATGTTTACGAAAGTATGGATTCGACTACAATGTAACTTTACCTTCAAATGCACCCAGTTCCAAGTCGGTAGTTTTTGCTTGGAATTGGATTAATAGAACCGGCAATAGAGAATTTTATATGAACTGTGCTGATATAGAAATTACTGATGGTCCGTATAACGGTACGCTTTCCGGTCCAGAAATTTTGGTGGTTAACTTACCTAACACTACCACTATACCTGAATTTACCGACAAAGGCTCGTACGAAGGTATAGATTTATTTTCCAAAGTGAAAAATGTTACTATAAATTTTGCAGGCGATAAGAAGAGTGCTGCTTCGAGAAATTCTTTTAGTATAATTTATTTACTTATTTTTACATTTATAATAGCTGCGCTATAAGCTTTTCTGTATCCAACTAATGTTATAAAAAGTTAATTTACAATAGTTTACTTTGGTTACAATTTTATATTAAAGTTAAGCATAGCATAATTACTTTATTAATATATCACTATTATATAAAAATATGTATTTCAACTTAATTTTTTGAAATGATTAATAAACAAAATTATGATACTTTATATCGATACTTATAATTGTGTCAAGTAGCTAAATTTTACTAAATTTAATTATATAAACAGTATAGAAAATCGGTCGTAGCAATAACGATCATCAGTTCAACCTACAAATAGAAAATAAAATATAACAGAAGCAACATTATTGGTATTTAATTAAAGTTTTAAAGCAACTAAATAAATCTATAAATTTGGATACTTTTGTGATAGATAAGTTGTAAAAGCTTCTTTCAGTAGTTTGTAGCCTCTACCTTCACCAGATAAAACCATATGTTGGGCGTTCATTACGTAGCTAAAAGCAAAGTTATGCGTAGGGTTAAATACTACTATACTACCGCCGAAACCCCACCAACCGTAAAACAGACCTTTTTCAACTGTACCCACTTCGATTTCTTTGATATCTAATACGCCAAACCCACCTTTAGTCATAGTAGTTTCTTCCAATATGATTTCATCGAATTTTTTAGTTGCTTCACCTATACACGTTCCAGCTGCTTCTGATGAAACTATATCTACATGGTCAGTGCTTTGATTTAGACAACTTGAAAAGGCTGAAGCGATTTTAGCTAGCTATAAAAAGAAATTAATATTAGTTAATTTATAAAAAAATATTAAAATTACCGAATTAGCGGACGAAAATCCATTGACACTAGGTATTTCAACTTCTAAACATTCATCGGTATTAGGGTAGCCCATATAGGGTGCCGATTCCGATAACTTAAGCTTGAGTAAATTCTTCATATGGGAAGTCTTTTTGATAAACTCTTTAAACAACATAGAACTGTGTTTGGAAGAGTTTCCTTTCGACCGAAACGAGTTGAATATGTAGTCCATTATAGGGTAATCGTACCATTTAGCTTTCCTGTCGAGTAAATCCTGTTGATTAGGTAATCCGACGTAGAACTCTACTCCAAGCTTGGAATTGATTTCATCAGCATAAATCTGGGATAGACTACGCTTCTGTTTATCAACTCTCTTGATCAGTTCGTTCAAGTACCAACCTCTAGTTATACCGTGATAGGATCGCACATTTTTACCTTCAAATATATGGGGTTGATTAGCTAACCTTTTTGAAAACAAATCCGAGTCTTTAATCTCGTTGATTGAAGGTTGTGGGTCGTTAAAATAGCAAACACCAGCCTCATGCCGCATAAGATCAGTTAAAGTAACGTCTTCTTTCCCATTACATCCAAATTCAGGCCAGTACTTACTTATTTTTTCGTTGTAGTCTAAAAGTCCTTTGTTCACCATAATAGCTACAGCAACACTTTCCTATAGAATATTAATAAAAAATAAACAGATAAAATTTACCATAAATTTGGAACTGGAATATATAAAGTTTAAAGTGTTTTCGTCGTATATTTTTGCTCTCTCGAAATCTTCATAACCACCGTACAGCTCAACTACGTTGCTATTATCTACGTAAATTGAAACGGAGGCACCAACTTCTAAACCATCAGTAAAGTTCTTGATGAATAGATCCTTCACTCTGTCGTAGCCTTTAGCTACATAGCCTTTAATAGGGTAGTCTGGTTTGTTTAGATTTAGTAGTCGGTAGTACCAAGGTAAAAATTCGGAAGTTTTATTTAATCGGTAACTGATGTAACCAGATATTAATCCAATTATCGGTGTAACGGTGAGTAATGCTGCCATCATATAAATCTTATGCTAAAATAGTTAAAAATTAAAGGCTTTCAAAAATAAAAAGTTGCTAAACTATCCGCTTCCTTTCTATTATATACAAGTAAACATGTACAAGAGTAACGGTTTTCGATGGTTTACAATGGCTTTAATTATATAAGAATCGATCAAAGATTTGGATCAAAATACAACTCGATCGATGATGGGAAGAGAATTTAAAGATTTTATTGCCTTGTTTTGGTTAACCTGTAACACTAAAATTTAGTAGGGTGTTGTAGCAGATTAATGTGGGGTGAGATCGTAAAATATGGTATCTAAGATCGTGTTTAATAAACACGCACTAGTTATACGATAACAGTGTTTAATTAGTATCTGAGTTTTAAATAAATTTATATGTAATCGAAATTATATTTTTAATATGTCGAATAGTTAGATAGTAATTGAAAAGTTATATATTTTTATTAAATTTAGCATATAAATTATAGCTATGTTTATTTATAGTATTTTTTGTTCAGTGTTGCCAAATAAATAAACAGTAACTACTCTAAGTTAACATTAATAAATTGTTCTTATTTATTATACTGTAAGATAAAACGGTATCATTTATTATATGTTGTATTTGCTGTTCTACTATTAATAAAATAGGCTTAATAAACAAGCGAACAGGAAAAATAAACCTGACACGAACCGATTGTTTGCATCGGAATTTGAAGGATAGCTAACCAGGCTATTTTTAAGTTATGGGTATAGATGCAATCTCAAGTAAGGTTCGGGTTCAGCAAATTAAGGAATTAATGAAGTACCAGGTAAATTAGCTACCAAAATCTCAGTACTAGTAAAGACCCTACGTTTTGAATTGTCAGCAATTACAATATCGGCACAGTTCATATAGAACTCTTGCATACTTGTCCTATTAATCAAGTTCAAGCGAATAGCGTATCGATTGAGCTGGATGCATTTTGAAGAAAGGTGACATTATACAAGTAGCCAAACTCATGTAAACACTCACACAGCACTGCCCTGATAATTACGATAGTTTTTCATTATTATTAGATATCGAAAATTGACATTGTCTGCTGCTTTGAAGACTCATCCTGAAGTCACTGAAATATTCCATCCTGCTTTATAACTTACCACAGATAAATTTCTCGTATATCTTTCATATAGTGATACACCTAGTGATGATTTACATTGTATCCAATTCATTTTTGTACCTTATGTTGAACAGTAAGTTTCATGATAGGAGCATTATCACTTCGGTATGATTCATTATTAAGTGCTAGTAGTATAGCGATTGCAACGAACGTATATACTTATAAATAGTAATGAAAGGTTGATATATTTAAACTTGAAAATGTTGCTTCAAGGCTAAATAATAGTACATAAGATATAATTGAAGTTTATATTTTTAGTCCAGTGCTGCAGATAAGAAATAAGAAATAATAACAGAACTAAATGCAAGTTTATAAAAAAAATCCTTTAATAGGCCCTACTCAAAAAAAAGCATAGCATATTCTATTCTATCTAAATTATAGTACTTATTAAAAATGACATCATACTACTTTAAAATATGGCGAAATTTATAAAACTTATTAAATTTAGAGCAAATTGTTCGAATATAATTCAATATATAACATTTAATAAATTTAATTTTTACACTAATTTGAAAACTTTACTCAAAATAAAATTTATAAATTAAACTTCTATCAATTATATATATGCTTTTAAACCATTAATTATTTACTATTACATAATGGGGGAATTTTTAAAAATTCAAAAATAGATGTATATAGAAGTGGGAAGCTCTGGTAACCTTCTATGACATGCAAAGTATTTACATTTAAAGTAGAAAGACTCCTTTCAACTAGTGATGAGAACTAAGAAGTGATAAGAAAAAAACCCTAAAATAGACTTTGTGAATGCATTATAGGAAAGTTAAAATACCCACAAATATAATAGCTTATAAATTATTATTTTATAAAAAAGCCAATCTATAAAATAATTTTTGCTAAACAATTATGTAAATAGAGCTAGCAACTTTCAGTCTTTAGGTAATATAAATTTAAAAAGATTAAGCTAAAAGATATAGATATAATGTACTAAATTTTTTGTAAGATTTAAGTAGGCTAAACAATTATTAAATATATTTAAAAAAATATAACTAATCTGAAAGTTGTTAAGAATAGCATTATTAAATATTACTTAAAATAAAGATTTATACTTAAAAAAATAACTTATAAAGTATAACTTAGTAGCTAATAATAATAGAAAAAGAATCAAAATTAATAATATTAATAAATTTAAACTTTAAAGTTAATATAACTAAAAAATTAACTAATATATTTTATTTATTTACTTGTATTTAAATTAAATATTAAAATAAAAGCTTATATTTTTTTAACTAAGCTATAATATTTATTAATTATTAAGATAATTTTAAAATATTATTATAATAATAGAATTAATTAAAGTAAATATTATAATAAAAAAACTAAAACTTAAAAATTTAAATAAAGTATATTAGAATTTTTTTAAAAATATAAATAGTAGCTTGTTTTATTAAAATAAATAAAATATTTTAAAATTTTATTAGTATTTTAAAATATTTATTTAAAAAATAACATTTTTTATTTTTAATATAAAATAATTTAATAAATGACTAATTTAATTTAAACTATAAATATTATATAGTTGTTTTTTTAAGTTTTATTTATTTATTTTAAAAAAAGTAAAAAATTATTATTTTCTATATTTATAAAATAAATAATATATTTAAAGTTATTTTTTATTTTATTTTACTTTTAAATATATTTTTTATATTATTATTATTATTTTAGTAGCTATTTTTAAATTTTAAAGTATTTTTCAAAAAGTATTTTAAATATTATTTTATTTTTTATATAATATTTTACTTTTTTTAAAAGTATATTTTAATATTTTTACTAATTTTTTTAATATTATATATTATTTAATTTAATAATTTATAAGCTATTTATACTTTTATTTTTATTAAAATTATATATATTAATATTTTCTAACTTTTAACTATATTTTTTAGTAAATGTTGCTAAATTTATATATAAATATAGTTTTTTTTAATTTTTTTTTGTAAATAATTATTTTAATTTTTTAATAATTTTTTTTCTTTACTTTAAAATTTTAGCTATTAATAGTTATTAAAACAATATAATTAACTAAATTATTTTTAAAAAAAAAATTTTAGCTAGTATTTAATATTATTTTTACTTTATAAACTTTATAAATAATAATTTTTAAATATATAAATTATAACATCTAGTCTAAAATGTTATACTAAGGCTAATATTCAGGTTATATAATATAAGTTACTATAATAATATAGTAATATAAATAATATAAGTCTGCCTAGGAATATGTATAAGAGTATTGCTATAATATTAGTATTATTATTAATAAAAAATATATTAACTATTATAATTTAATAAAAATAGTTTTAATATTAATATTAGTTTTTTTTTAGTAAAGTTAACTAGTTTATATGTATAAGGTAGTTAATTTACTATATATATAATTAGAAAAATAAGTTTTTTAGTAGCAAATATATATATAAAACATAAATAAAGTAAGTAAAGGAAAAAGTTGTAACAGCTTCTTTTACAGGTTACTACCTTAATATATTTATATAGCAATATTATTTATTAAAAGTAGATATAATTTGTTATTTCTTTAAGCTTTAATAGCTTATACTAGACTTTATTTATAGAGATACTTTTAGTAAAGCTTTTAAATTAAAATAACTTAATAAAAAACTTAAATCTTTGTTTCAAGCTTGTTTTAATATTCTAGGCTTTATTAATACATTTTTGATTTATTACCAACAAATTAAAATAAAGTTATAAAACTAAAAATAAATCTTTAAAAGTTGGTAAATTATTATTTTACTAAATAATAAAATATTATATAAACTTTAAATTTATATTAAAAATTATTATATTTTATATAATATAAAATTTAAAGCTACTTAATTATTTTGTAATTAGCTACTAAATTAGATTTTATATTTTTTAGCTTATTTTATATAAAAATAAGAATTTTTATTTTTGAATATTTTTAGTTTAATAATTATATTTAACTATATAATTTTTAAATAATATTTTAATAATAAACTTTTTAATAATTTTTTTTTTAGTTAAATTAATTAAATTAACTTTTTTAAATTTATTTTTAATTTTATATTTTCAATTTTTAATATAAATACTGATTTTTTTATTAATAATTTTTTTAAATTCTAACTATTTAAGTTATATTAATATAAATTTACTCACTTTTTATTTTTTACTAAATTTTAAACTTAATTTATTTTTAACTATTAATTAATATTTTTTTTCTAGTTTAAAAAAGCTTTTAATAAGCTATTTTAAAATAAAAACTTTTTTACTTTATTTTTTTTAAATACTTTATACTTTTAATTTATATATAATTATTATTATTATTTAACTTATAAATTTTATTAAATTTAGCATTTATAGCTTTATTTTTTATTTTTACTTATTTTACTTTTTTTTAATTTTATAAATTTTCTTTCAACTTAAATTTAGTATTTTTTAAAATATTTATTATTAGGCTAATAATATTAAAATTTATTTTATAAAGTTTTTTCTATTATATTTACCTGTTTTATATTTTTTATCTAATTTTAATATATTTAACTACTATTTTTATATATTAATTATATTTTATATTATTATTAAAATATAATTTTTTTAAAATTATTATTATTATTATATTATTTATATAAACTTATTTTATACTTTTATACTTTTTTAAATTTTTTATAAATATTTTTGTTTTATTTAGCTGTTTTTAGTTTTTTAAAATAAATATATTAGTTTTTTCTTTAAATTTTATTTATTTTTAGTAAATAAAATAATATAAATATTTTAAAATATATAAATTATTTTTTTAGTATATAGTTTTTTACAGTTTTTTTTAAAAGATAACTTTTTACTATTTATTTAAATATTATTTTTTATTGAATATTTAGTACTTTATTTTTATAAAAATTTACTTTTTTTAACTTTTTTTCATTAAAAAAGCTCTACTAAATTATAAGGCTCTCTTTTT
This sequence comes from Capillidium rhysosporum, assembly GCA_037055185.1. Taxonomy (NCBI): domain Eukaryota; kingdom Fungi; phylum Entomophthoromycota; class Entomophthoromycetes; order Entomophthorales; family Capillidiaceae; genus Capillidium; species Capillidium rhysosporum. The sequence continues at coordinate 46,792 of JAWQFY010000092.1, forward strand.
TTCATTTTTAAAAAATATTCTAACTAGTTATATTTTTATATTAATTTTTTAAGATTTTTTTTTCTATATACTTTTAGTTTTTTTCTTTTTTTCTCTTTTTCTATTTATAATATATAAAAGCTTAAATTTAATATTTTTTATTTATATTTTCTTTTTTCTTCCAAAGCTTTACTATTATATCTTTACTACACATTTTTTCTATTTTCTTAATTATTTTTTTAAATTTTGTTAAAAAAGTATAACACTTAGGCTTTTAACTTTTAAAAATCTAAAAAAAAGCTAAAATAAATTTAAAATAATAAAGTTAAACCTTTAAGTTTTTATTAAAAATTTTTAATATGAATTTTAATGATTATTAAACATTTATATATTAAAAGGGATGATAATTAACTTAATAACAATTTTTAATAAAAATGTAACAAACATATATTGTTAAATTACAATTACTTTATTATAAAATAAATATAAACTAAGGTAGTTTAAAAAGTAATCAAATATATTAGATTAAAAACTGGAGAAGCATCAATGTCAAATATTCTACCTTATTATATTTTATGTAGGTAGATTAAGTTAGTAAATTCAGATCATCTGTTTAAACTTGTTAAACCTTTTGGACACTTTTGACGTCAGAATAAAAAGTGTATTGCATTACAATTAAACCAAACTTAGCTTTCTAACTAAAGTAACCTGCTAATCTAATTAAAATCTGCAAGTTTAGGAAACGTTCAAATGTATACGAGTTTATATAAATCATAAGAAAGTTTGCAGCGAACCTGAATAGTATAGTTCTAATTAACTAAATTGAAATTTTTATAAATAAAGGAAAGTTCTAAATTTGAAATTTAATAAGTGGTTTTTTGTTATACCAGGCTTTTAAGTTTAATGGAAATATAACTAATTAAGTATATAAAAAATCATTAATCGAAGATTTACTAGTTGTTTGTCGTATACCGTATGACTAGTAGGAAGGATGAAAACATTTTTTAAACTGGAAAACCGTTAGCATAGTAACTAGTATATAAAGGTGTAGTAAGTGAATGGAACTATTATAACTAACAATTAATAAGATGATCGGAAAATATTTAGTTTCGTTAATCGCTTTGATCTCAGCTATAAACGCAATCCCTCCTCAAGATAAGATCGTAGGTGGTGTACAGGTTAACCCTAGATTCAAGTACCCGTGGCTAGTTTCGATCCAGGTTGGAGGAAGACACTTCTGTGGTGGTAACATTTTAAACCCCACCACTGTACTCACTGCCGCTCACTGTTCTCAGGAAGACCCATCATCGTACACTGTAAACGTTCACCGTCACAATTTACAACAATCCTCCGAATCAGAAGGTGGTCAGACTTTAACTGTAGAATCGATCAACAGTCACCCTGAGTACGATGCCAACAATTTCCATAACGATGTATCAGTCTGGAAGTTGTCCGAGCCTGCTACCGTTGACATCGGTACACTCAACATCGATGACGGTAGCTTAGCCAACCAAACCGGATTACGTGTATTAGCTGCCGGTTGGGGTGTTACCTACCAAGGTGGTCCCGCTTCTCCGATCCTTCGAGAAGTAGCTATCCCTATAGTTGATATGAACCAGTGTATTAACGTTTGGTCTTACCAAGGCCTTCAGGTTTCAGATTCTTTACAGGTATGTGCTGCTGGTCAAGGTGGTAAGGATGCTTGTAACGGTGATTCTGGAGGTCCTCTATTCGTTTACCAAAATGGTCAAGCTACTCTCATCGGTACTACTTCATTTGGTCAACCTTGTGCTCATGCTGGCTATCCTACTGTTTGGGCTCGTACTTCCGCTTTCAGTGATTTCATCCAACAATACCTTTAATACGCATATATTTTATTAAATAATATTTGTTATAATAACCTACTTATAATAATATTTTATTATTAATATAGTTTATAATGATTACTGTACTATACATTGGCATTTATAGAGATATAATTTAAAAGTTGAAAACCTTTGTTAAATTGGTAACGTGGACTTTATATTTCTGTGATTTATACTTTTAAATAATAAGGTATATATATATATCAAAATTTTAAAATTATTTTATTGATATATTATAAATTATATAATTTACACTAATAATAATAGTGTCATTAATTTCATACCAAAATTTCCACAAATCGGTTATAATTAATTTTTAAATATAAATTAAACTTCATATATTATTTTATAGTGGTTTTTTTTTAATAAAACTATATAGTAACTAGTAGATTATTTGTTTAACTTTTAAAATATATTACTATATAAATAAAATAAAATAGGAAAACCCGATTGAATTTCTTATTTTTTACCAAAATCTAATTAATAAAACTTTACAAGTTTCAAATTAAAATTTTTGCAAATTTAACTCAATTAAACCAAATTTAGCTTTTTAAAATAAAAAGTTAAAACTTTAAAGTTCCTATTTTTTAACTAAAAGTACTTTAGTAAAACTTTGCAATTTATACCTATATATTGATTAATTTTAGATTGCTGCTTTATTTTTAATTCAATTAAGTATATTTTTTAGTAAATTAAATTCACAATGAATTAACAAAATTGAAAAGTACACTTATTTTTTTCAAACAAATTGATTATTTCTTTAAAATTATTGTAACATAAATATATTTCTAAAAAGTATGAGCTGAAAAAAAAGGTATATTTCTTAATAAACAGAGAAAATTACAAAGCTAAACGTTAATATATCAATACTACATCACTTTATAACATTTATTGTAAAAACAAATAAAAAGTATAATGATATAGCGAAAATGTAATTAAAATATCTTACCATACATTTAAGTAAAAAGCGAAATTTATATTTTACAAATAGATATTTGTATTAAACAAAACTAAAAAATGATTAAAAAAATAAAACCGATACTATGTATTAAATAAAATAAAATAAAATATAAAAATAAGGTATAATTTAGTTATTAGCTAATCAACTTTTCAAAATATTTCGATTTTATCCAAATGGACAAAAAAATAGAATTAAAAATTAAAATTTTCTAAGTGTATGTTATGATTAAACTGGTGATATTTTTCGTAAAACATCGGATTTCTTTGGAATAAATATAGATAACTTTCAATTACACTTCCTTAAATTAAATTTATCATATTTGATTAGGGGATAATTAGCATTAAATTATTTTTTCAATATATTAATACTTTATATAACTAAAATGATTTAAAGATATTACAAGGAAAAAAGCAATTTATTCTACTTAAATACCGATTTACAGTTAAACTAATTAAAAAACATATAATATATATATATATTGATTTAATTTTAAATATAAGTTACCATACTATCGAATTAATATTTGAATATACAATTATTTTACATATGTTTAATTAAAATTAATTTTCTTAATTACCTTAAATTTTAGTTGTTTACAAATAAATAGCATCAGTAAAGCTACGAAATTAAACAGTAGCTATGTTTAATTGAAGATGAGCTTTAACTAGTAAGCACCTTAAAATATAAATAAAGTTTATATTAGTAAACGCACTAATGTGGTGTATTTCTACGAAATCACTGTTTATACAAATAGAATTGAGAATCGAGATTAATCAATTCTCATTATTTATAAAAAGATACCGCCTAAGCGATACCTATAGAACTCATAAGTACCACTACTATAAGTATCAAATATAATAATTTATTTTAAGATATACTTAGAAATCATAGAACGAAGTGTATATAACTTCGTCAAAACGATAATAGATCTTGTTATAGAATTCAAAGTTTACTTTTAAAATTTTATTTATATCGTTATATTTCCACTTGTACCACATTAGGTAAGTCAGATGCCTGATCTATACGATATTAAGCCCATATAAAAAATAAAGCTTACATATACTCTCCATGATGCATTTTTGGAATTAATTGAAAATTTGAAGCTGTGGTATAAATGTCGAGTATCGAGACCGCAAGCTATTTAAACAATTTTAATACTTTATATATATTCTACCATTTACAAATCATGGTGTATGTTGACTTAAGTATAATTAAATATTTAATTTTGAATATATTTTTTCTATAAAACTAGATAATTAATTATTTTATGTATAAACTTATTTCTAATAGTTATAAAAAAGTAGCAATAATTTGATTTATGTGATTTTAATGAGATGGACATAAATAAGCAAAATTTTTGATTTTATAAAAGCCAATATAGCTAAGTACTATGAAAGTAGAATTACTTATTAGAACCTGTATAAATTAGTTTAGTAATATATTATTTACTTTATTCTAATTTGTTTTATATTTATAATTTAATAAAATTAATTGTAAATAATAATATACTTATTAAATAGACAATATATAAAATTTACTAACATTTGTTTAATTTAGTTGTTATTTTGTCTATTTTTATATAATAAAAGCAGGTATAAACTACAAATTAATACAAATAATAAATGAAATAATAAAAACTTTAATTTTAACTATTAAAAATTTATTATATTTTAGTATTTATAAAATAATATATAATTAATTCAAAAAACTAGTTAATAAATCTTTATTAATTAATTTTAAATATTAATTTACAAATTTTAAATTTTAAAAATAGTCAAAAATATATATCAAATATAGTAATTATATTATTTTATATTATTTTATATAATAAAATTATTATATAAACTTTTTTAATTTACTTATAGTAATAGTTATCTTTATAATTAAAAATGTTAAACTAAATTATTACTTAATTAATTTTTTTATAAATAACTTAGTTAATAGTTAAGTTATAAAGTTGTAAAGATTTATTAAGGTAGTATACTTTTTAAGTATATTTAAAAAAAATTAATATAAAAATATTGCTTTTAAACTTTATTTTTTATTTTTTCTAAGAATATTTAATAATACTTTATAGTAATAAATTAAGTTTTAATATTTTTTAAGCTATATTTAAAATGTTTTAAAAAACCTATTTTATAAAATTTAAGTTAAATTATTATTTTAATTATCTTAAATTTTAAAATAATACTATATATAATAAAAAAATTTAAAATAAATTAATTAATATTATAATAATATATACTAATAAATTGTATAAATTAATTTAAAAATATTAAATATAATAGTATATATTTTTAAAGTAAAATTTTTTAATTTTTAATTTGTTTAATAATTTTTAGCCAAATAGACTAAAAGTGTACTAAAATAACTCACTTTTAAGTTTTTTAATATATAAAAAGTAAATAAAAAAATAAATTTATTTTTAGTTAATTTTTATTATTTAATTTATTAAATTAAAGCTAAATTTAATATATAATTTATATTAATAAAAATTATAGTAAATATATTAATATTTATTTTTATTTCAATAATAAAAAAAGTATTTAAAATCTATATTATACTTATATTTTTTAACTAGCTTAAGTTAAAAACTTTTATAAAAGCTTAAAATGTTAAAAGTTAATGATTTTTAAAAAAAAAGCTATTATTAATTTAGTAACAAAACTGTTTTTTAGAGTAATAAGTAAAAAGTAATATAAAAATTAGTAAAATTTTTATAATTTTTAAATATATATAAATTTAAAAATATAAAGTATTTTAATATTATTTATATTAATAAATTAAATAGTTTTAAAATTAGAATTTAAAACTTTAACTTAAATATTTATATTAATAGTTTAAAATTTATTTTTAGATTATTTTAAAGAAAATTTTAAAATTAATAATAAACTAAGATTAACTTAAAATAATATACTATTTTATATTTTTAAAAAAAAACTAAGTAAGCTTTTAAAAAATTTAGTTTAGCTATAACTTTTTAGTTTTTAATATAGTATAAATTTTTTATAACTTTAATCTTAACTTTATTAAAATTATACTTAAAATTTACTATTTTTTAATTATATTATTTAATACTAAAAATTAAAATAAAATAATAAAGCTGCTAAGTAAAGTAATAAAGTTTAAAAATTGAAAAATAAGTTAATAATTAAAGATTTTTTAGAGTAATTATACTAAAAAAACTATAAAAAAAATTATATATTATAAAAATTAAATTAAATATTGTTAAAATAGATTAAAATTATAACATATTTGAAAAAAGTAAAATATTTTAATATTTGGCTATTTTTAGTATTTATATTTTAATTTAAATATTTTTTTATAAGAATAAAAAAAATAAAATAAGAAAATATACTAATTTTTATTAAAATTATAAAAGTTAAAATTTTTTAATAAAGGGTAAAATTTAAATAATCTTTTTAAATAAGCTTAATTAATAAATTAAAACTAGGTTTAATCTAAAACTATTATAAAAGTAGAATAATTAATAGCTATTAAGTATAGTTAATTTATAAATTTTTATTTATATACTTTAGTTTATTATTAAATACTATTTATAAATAGTTTTTACAAAAGTCAATAACTTAGAGTATATATAACTATAATTTTTATTTTAAGATTTACATTTCCCTTTTTTCTGCCTAGTAGTATATAAAAACCCTAACTAGCAAAAGACTTAGCTTTTTTATACAGTTATAAAGCAATCTCAAATAAATTTTTTAAGTAAAATTTACAATTTTAGTTTAAGTGTAACCCTTTAATTTAAGTTTTAAGCTATCTACTATATTATATAATACCTTCACCTTTCCTATATATATTTTTCATTAGATATATGCTAGTTCTACCTAATACTTTACTGGCATCCTGTTGACCTTACTTGGTGGGGATTACCTATACTTCAACTTTTTTCTAATAAAAATGCTTCCCTAGAACCAAGTACTTTTGCTGTAATAGCTAGCTCCTAAGCCTGTATAGGATAATTATCAACTTAATTAATTTATGCCTGCTACCCAAACTTTAAGTAGCATCTTGGGGAGATCTCCTTATTCCCCTACACTGATTATTAATTTAAAAATTGTATAAAATTTATAAGCTAGAAAAACACACTACTGTTTAAAAAGCAAATTATTTTATTTTATTAGATACCATTTTCTGAAATTTATCTGTTTTACAGAACTAGATTTAATATATATTATATTAAAACTTTATTCTTAGATTTAAAGTCACAGTTAAACGAAATGAAATACAAATAGTATGACAAAAGGAGTAGTAATAATCCAATATATTAAATAGAAACTGCATAAAGTTTCGGATATGCTCTAATTTGTAAGCAACTATAAAATCCGGTACATCAGCTTGAACAAAAGTAACGTAAACTTTCTATAAACTTGAAACAGATGCTGGGGCAAAAAACTTAGATCCTCGAAGCTGTTGGTATTAGTATGGTACGTAGCCGTTTTGAAGATGTGCGATATCACTAGAAACCATATCTTGCACAAGTTGCTATTAATTTGATTAGAAATAGTTGCTAACTAAAAATTACCTGAAGTGACACTTGAATATCCCATTTAAGCTCTTGTTTAGCTAGTTTAGCATCCCCTAACAGGAAGTCGACTTCAGCAGGGCGATAAAATCGAGCATCCACTTTAACGAGAACACGACCTGTTTTGCTGCAGACACCGACTTTACATTCACCTTTACCCTTCCAACTATTACTTGTTAATTAAAATTAAAAATTTAAGTACCTTATTGTCACATCGATCTCTTGGAAAGCCATTTCGATAAACTGAGCTACCGTCACAGTGGTACCAGTAGCAAGTACATAATCCTTAGCTTGGTTCTGCTGTAACATCGCATGCATACCTCTAACGTAATCCCTAGCATGTCCCCAATCCCGGAAAGAGTCTAAATTACCTACTACTAAAACACCTTTACCAGTACAGTGAATCTCGGCAACTTTAAGGGTAACTTTCCGAGTTAAAAAGTCGCATCCACGGCGTGGAGACTCATGGTTAAAGAGGATACCGCAACAAGCGTACCCTTGAGTAGCTTGACGGTGGCCAACGACTGCATGATGTGCTAGTAATTTGGAGGCAGCGTAGGGTGATTGAGGGTTGAAGGGTGTACATTCGCTCTGAGGCTCTCTATCTTCTACTTTACCGAACATTTCTGAGGTGGAAGCTTGGTAAAATCTTGTCAAATGGACTAAATTGTTGAGTTCGATAGCTTGTAATAATTTCTGACATCCTAAACCGTTTACTGAGCTAGTATAATCTGGCATGGAGAAGGAAACTTTAACGTGACTCATAGCTGCTAAGTTGTAAATTTCACTTGGTAAAAGCTGTGAGATGAGACTGGTCATACAACCGCCATCTAAAACGTCTCCAAAGTGTAGTGTAACCTTTGCTGGAACTTAAAATATATATTAATTATTTGAATAGTAGCTAAAACTTACCAAAGTTTCCACAATCATCATAGGAGTCTAATAAGTGTTGAATACGGGTAAGATTGTTTGTACTTGACCTTCTTATTAAACCATGTACTTTATAGCCAAGTTCAAGGAGATATTCTGCTAAGTAACTACCGTCTTGACCAGTTATTCCTAAATTAACTAATGAGAACTTATTGGTAAACTAACTGTTGGTACCTGTTATGAAAGCTACCTTTCTCTGGTGAAATTCTTGCTGCGAAAGTTTGAGGATCTCTTCTTTAGTCATCATCTAATTTCAACTTTAATATTTAAAAAAGAAAAGCTTGTAAGTACTTTGGCGTTAGCTGCAGTTGGAAAGTTTGTGAAAGTTTAGTTTGAAGTCTAAAGGGAACAAGTTTTATTGGACCTTTTTATAACATATTTTTTAACTCGAATACCACCGACCAATTTTCGATCCTTTGCAAAATTTTATTGATAATCACGTCATAGTCTTTAAATTTATTTCTACTTTAATCGAACTATTCTTTAGAAACTATACTGAATCGCTGATCCGGCAGTAGTTTAGTCTAAATTCCAGTTTAAGAAATTAAAATTACTAATAATATTTTTATGGAACTGTATCAGATCAGGAGTCTACCGATCCACTTAACTTAAAAATTTAATCGAATCAAATTTAATAAACCAGTAATAATATTGAAAACAACACCAATATCCGATAAGTAAGTGGATACGTATAGCCCAGTTTATAAAGTTAAGGTAATCTGATTTTAAAGCTAACTACAATGTCAGCTAGTTTAGCCAGCTCGGTATACAAATAGGTAACCACATGTTTGAAGTGAATAGATAAAGGATTTTGGCTGAATTTTAAATTTACAATTAAACTTTCAAAGTGATACCTGGCCCTACAAAATTATGGGTTTAATGGTGGTATTTTTAATTATTAGATTTATACAAAAGGATGGTTCGGTTAGAAGAGAACCATAGAATATACTTATTAAACAACAAACGTTCGTTACACTTATAGCTCCAAGGCTAATATCATTATTTAGCCTTTAGTTTAATTTAAATTTTATCTGATAAAATATTTAGATATCATTCCTTTTTAAATTATAACTCAGTTTCCTTATTTTTTTAATATTTTGAACACTAAATATTATTTTTATTTGAATGTAGATTTGATTTAAAAAATTAGATTAATTTAGCAATGCATTTTCATTCAAGTGATTATTTAGTAGTAGGTACAAATTTCTTAATTCTAAATTCAGTAAATATCCTTTAAAGTATTCTTTAATGTACATTAAATGTGCAGTTATTTATATATAATCTTATAAATATTAGAAAAATATATAATATGCATATAATAATGTATTAGTATACTAAAATTAGGTAATTTAAGTATCTAAAATAATTATAATAAGAAAATACTTGTATTTCTCTTCATTTACTTTTATTTAGTTAATTTTTAAAAATCAAATTACTAAATATAATTTCTTTTTTAAGATATATTTATTTAAGTTTAAATTTAACTTCATTTTAAATTTATTAATTATTTTATTATATACCAAAAAAAAACAGCAGTATAATATAATACTAGTTTAAATAAATTGCAAATAAAAAAACTAAATTTAATTAACTAAAAATTTATATACTTACAATATTGATAATAACTAATAAATTTGGTTTATAAAATAATTTTAAATAAAAAAAGTAATTTTATACTCTTTTAAAGTTTAAATAATCTTTTTTAAACTATAATTATTCATTATTATAGCAATTATTTTTACCTTTTATTAAATATCTATTTTATAGTTTATATTTATAAATTAACTTTACTAGTACTAAACTATAGCATTCTAAAAAGTATATATATATTAATATTTAATATGTTTATTAACTATTATAATTTTAAATAAAATATTTTATATAGTTAAACTATTTTAACTAAATACTAATAATATAAATATAAAAAATAAATTTAATAATATTTATAAAACTATTTAAATAATAAAAAATAAAGTTTTAAGCTAAATAGCTAATTAATACTTAAATTATAAACTATATTTCTAAATTATATAATTGAAGTAATTTATACTTTAATAAAATAGTTTATTTACTTATTTAGCTTATTAAATTTTATTATTATAATTATACTAAAAAATCTAAAAATTAAAATAATATAATAAGCTTTTAATTAAAAATAAATTAAAAAACTTTATTATTTAGCTAAATTAAATTATATTTTAAATTAAATAAACTTATTATAAAAATATATTAAAAGATATAAATTGTAATATTATTTTATTAAAAGTTATATTATTAGTATTTATCAAAATATAAAAAAGTTTAATCTTTAAAAATAATTATATCAATTTTTTTAAAAATAAGCTTTAAAAATGATATAAAAAATAAAATTTTATAATTAGCAACTTAGTATATATATAATTAGTTTTACTTATTTTTAAAAATTTTAAAAATTAACTTTTATATTAGTTATAAATAAAGAATTTTTTAAAAATATATAAAAATAAATTATAAAATTATAATATATTTAAAGCTTTAGCTTTAATATACTATTAAAACTTTTATAATAGCTAAAACATTAGCTTAACTTATTTTATATAATATAAAAAATTTAATATAACTACTTTTAAAAATATTTAATACTATAAAAATATATTATTATATAATAATTTTTTTATAGTTTTACTAGAAAATTTTAAAGTAAAAATAATAGTAAAATTAAATCTAATAAATTACTAAGATAAAGTATTAGTATTATAGTTATTTCTAAGATAAAATAAAAAAAATATTAGCTTTAAAGCTTTATATTAAAGCTGAAATATATTCAAAAAATATATTTAATAAGTATATTAGCTTATTAAATAATAATATATATATTTATATAGTTTTACTATATAAGTAAATTTAAGTTTAGTAAGTATAACATTTTTTTAGCTAAATTATATAAATAAAAATTATTTATAAATGTCTAATTACTATTATAAATATTAACTACTAATAAATAATAATTTAAACTAATTTAATAGCTTTAAAATTAATTTTTAAAACTGTAGCTAAAAATTATGAGAGTATAAAAATCTATATTTAGTATATATAGAAAATAATATTAATATTAATATTATTATAGTATAATTATTACTATTTTAATTTAATTTCATTATTTTATATTAATTTTTTTTAAAGTATATTTAAAAAATTATATATATATATTAATATACAATTTTCTAGTTTATATATAGTTATTACTTTTCATACTGCTATAATAACTAGAAATTATATTAAATTTTATATATTAAATATATATAAAATACTAAAATTTTGCTTTTTAACTAATTTTATATATAATGGAAAAATATATACATTATATATAGCTTTATTAAAAATTGTTTAATAAAATTATACTTTATTTACATTACTATATGTTATAAAAAAATGCTAATAATTTAAATAACTAAATTATATATATTAACCTTTATATAATTAAAAATAATTTAGTAAAGCTAAACTAAAAAAACTTATAAATATTTATATGCTTAATTTATAAATAAAAAGTTAATTAGATATAAATAAATTCTTTTTTAATTAAAATTAGCAGTTTTAAAAGTAGTTGATTTTTATTTATAAGTTTAGCAGTTTTTAAAAAAGTAAGGCAATATTTTTATTATTAAATATATAATATAAAATTATAAATATTATATTAGGTAAAAGCTACTTATTTTATAATACTTATTTTTTTATAATATTATTAAAAATACTAGTATTAATAAAAATAAAAATAAAATATATTAAAATAAAAATAAGTAATATTTTTTACTTTATTTAAAATTTGTATTATAACTTAAATTAAATATATATATATAAATAATTAATAAATTTTTAGCAAATTATAATAAAGCTTTTTTATTATTCAGTTTTTCTAATAACTTTTTATTTTTCTAATTAAATTAAACTTATAAGTAATTTTTATAATAATAGTATTAGTTTTATTTTTTAAAGTTTATCAATAATTATTTTTGATAAATTTATATTAAATTAAATTATATATTAGTATTTTAATTAATATTTTTAATTTTCTTTTAAATAATATAAAAGAAATATTTTAAACTAGTTATTTAAATAACTTAAAATTAAATTTAGCTAAAATATTGGTTTTTACTAATTTTATTTATAAACTTATAATATGTAAAAATTAGTTTAAGAATTTTAAAGTGTTATTAAAAAGCGCTAAAAATTTAACTTATTAATAAGCTATATATTTATTTTTATAAAATAAATTTCAATACTGCTTTTTTAGATAATATATTAAAAACTTATATATTATAGTTTATAATATTAATATATATTATTAACATTATTATTATTATTTTTACTTTAATAAAACTAATAAATCACTAAAATAATCATTAACTTATATTTAAAATATTATTAAAAAAATATAATTTAAAAATTATAGAATATTACATTTTTGTTTAGTAATTTATTTTTTATTTTTCTAATTTAAGTAGGTTAAATATTTTATTATAAAGGCTATTATAAGCCTATTAAAGCTAAAACTTTAAATAAAAAGCATTAAAAAATTTGATATAAATATTTTTATTAATGTTAAAAAGTATACTAATGATTACTATTATTAAATAAAGAATTTTATTATATATAGTATATTTTAATATTTTAAAACTAGCTAATTTGTCAAAATTTTAATTTATAAAACAAGTTTAAAATAAATTTTCAGCTTTATTAAGCCTATAATATCATTTATTTCTTAGTTAAGAAATAAATAAATAGTATAGCTTAAATAAAAATTATAATAAGGAAAAGGTGTTCTCTAACTAGGGGACCATAGTAAAACATTAATATGGTTTATTTCTCGTTTTTTATATAATTTTTTAAATTAATAAAAATAAAATTACTTAATTATTATTTATTTCAAAATAATGTGAAAATGTGTGTTATAAAAATTTGGCTGATTCAAGCTTGGATGAATTCAATTTAGCTTGTACACGCTGTTTAAATACCATAGAATCCTTAGGACTTTCATTGATGATGACTACCTTGCCCATAACTAAATGAGCTGAAATATGACAA